>PQWD01006435.1:0-76217 GCA_019425675.1 Leucinodes orbonalis | reverse complement strand
TAGTTTCTACAAATAATAATAAAATAAATCAATTATCTACAGTCATTCACACAATGCCATGTGGCCCTAAATTTTAATTATAATAGATATTTTTTGTGTATAAATTTAATTACATAGAAAAACCCTGACGAAAACAGCTTTGTTCATACATAAATTTATTCGCACTGCATAGGGCTCAAACCATTACAGATAGATTTGTGAAGTCTTACGAATGATCATAGTATATTTTTTTTAAGAAATGCTTCGGTTTTGCAGCTTTCAACACACAAGAAATGCCCACACAAAACTTTCGACTACCCTCACCAGTTAAACCAAAGGTTAAACATAAAAAAGCTAAACCAATAACAGCAAAATCGCCATCGAAATTAGCAAATTCGCCCGGTAAAAAAGACGGGGATATCCGAGCTCTTTTTAGCACTGTCACTAAATCTACCAAAAATTACACGAAATTAATTAATGATTTAGGTTTACCAAATAATGGGAGTATTCCTACAAAGCTTATTAATTTGTTGGTAGATATGAGCATAGATAACACTAGCTCAGATAAAATATGTTATATCTGTCAAAATGTTTGTGATTGTTCAATGATAAAAAATATCAGAGAACAAAGAAACAAATCTTCATACTCTCTTAATTTCCTCACAAACCTAAAATTGCCGGAGATAGATTTAATTGACGATATTGATGTGGATTCCTTAATCACATACGCTAAAAACATAGACTCTAACAGGAATCTAGCTTGCGCAAATGAAATCTCAATGTCTTGTAATGTTTACGAGGCAAAAATTAATCAAAAAAACCTGAATATATCTATTGAAGAATACCATAACGAGAGTAAAAACTTCGATTTGGAGTTTGATTTTAGTTCTCCTGAGGTGAATGCAACAGAGAAAACGCCAGAGAAAAACCATATTTCTGAAGTCAATAACATTAATGACAATTTCGATTTGGAATTTGATTTTGACTCATCGGATAATTTTAAAGTGGTTGACAATAATGAAAATAAAATAAAGACTGAAGATAATTTGAAAACAGATCTAGATGAAAACTTTGAGTTAGGTGATATTGAAGACATTTTTGCGGAGAGCAGCCCCGAAGAAAATTTGCATGTTGAAAATGAACGTGAAAAGAAAGACGAAAAGGCTGACATTCCCAAAGAAACGCTGGGTTTCTTCGGGTTAAATAGTATTGATGACATATTTGCAGATGATGATGATTTAGACGAAAATAAACCCTTAGAATCAAAATGTATAACCAATATTAAAAGAGAAACTGAATCAAATGAAAATAAATTAAATTCAGAAAAAACGCCTGACGTTCCGGAAAATCCGCTAAGTCCATCAATATTATCGGGCAGAGTTAAGACTATTACTACGTCTCCAATCCTTTGCACTCAGGGAAGAAAATTTCAGCTTAGTACTAATAAGTTAAAACCAAGTGCTTCAACACCAACTAGTGCCGTGAAAAGAAAACTACTAGGAAGCCCTATCAATGTAAATAGTGTAGATAAGTTAAAAGACAGTATGCATAATAGCAAAGATAAAAGCATGTTTACTATCACTCAACTTGTAAATATGATAAATACAACCGGTGATGTTTCATTAAATCGGAAAAGTGTTGAATCAACGGTCGAGTCCAGATATGTCGAAGATAGAAGTACTTCGCCTATATTATTAACTCAAGCAGATAGGAAAAAATCAAGCAAAGCCAATCTTTCTGGTACTAATAAAATGGTTATGACTCAAAGTAGTAGACCAGAGAGTCTTATTATTTTAGATAGTGATAGTGACGCTTCTAATGATACAATTAATTACGACATTAAGGAAAATAAAATAAAAGACGCAATCAAATTGGAAAACATATCCCCGTCAAATAGTCCCAAAAATATAAAAAGAAAATGGGAAGACGACGACAAAATGACAGCATCTCCATATTTTAACAAGAAGCAAAAATTGGAAAATAAGAACAGTAAACCGCTGTCCCTTCAGGAAAAAGTAGTGGCAGCTTTGGCTTCTAACAAAGTTGGTACTTTTCGCCCCAGTTGCACGGATCGCACAGTTAACTTAACTTTTTCACCACGTAAAGCATCTCAAAAAGAAAATAAAGATCCTCATATGCTAATGATAATACCGAAAATGTATTTGAAGATGTAACGTCCAATAGGCAAAAGAATAATCTAGAAATGTTGCAAATATTTAGACGGGACAGTGAAGTGAAAGCTTCCAAAGAGATTTTTAGCAATCTACTTAATAATACAACGTGCGGTCGACACAAAAAAGGAAATTAACATTTGATGATAGTGACGACGATTTTGTCGATGATAAGCCAGAAAAACAGAAGCAAACTAATGAAGTTGTTAAGAAGCCAAAGACCCAGATCAAATCACGAAAGGTATGTAATATTTTTTGTTGATAATAAATTTAAATTTTATAATTTATTTTCTTATATCAAATACCCTCTTCATATTTGTATAGCTTTTAAATAAATAGATGTCTACATATAAACTTCAAATACTTAAGATTATAAAAACTTTTTATATTTCATGAAATAAGGGAGTTGATAACTTGCAGGAATACATAATTAAACTAAATGCATAGACAGCGTTTCATTCAACATTTTAATTATTTGTAAAATAGTAGATATGACGGAATAGTAGGAGTTATGGATCTGCCGCATTCACGTCTTTTCTCACGCTTTTTATCTCAATTGATAAATGAAATATTAAATAATTAAATATCCACTGACATTCACTCAGCGCCAACTAGTCACAAACTAAGCATTTAGCCTGTAATATGGATACTAAACAACGGATATACATTTTTTTTGTTAATATAAACTTACTTTATATACTAATGTTACATGTCGGGTTCTATGTAACAAAAAATCCAGACCAATGCAAACAGACATGTTCATGCACACAAATGTTTGTACTGCCCGGGTATCGAACCCGGAACCCGGAACCCTTGGTGTATGAGCCGACATCTCAACCACGTACACCATATATGGGTCGTCTATTAAAGAGTACAACTCGATCGTAACAGGCGAAGCACAACAGTTTCCTCGACACGGAGGTGGAAGTGTCCGACGACAGTGAGTGTAGCGGCGACGAGCTGTCGTGCGACAGCGCCGGCAGCCTCGCCGAGTTCATCTGCGACGAGGACCAATCGCACCGGGAGGATATGCAGGCTCACTATCTGCGATCCGTCAAGTGAGTAACAATCATACCCTAATCAGGGCCCCAATACTGTTCTATTTCATAATCAGCTCATCAAACGTCCCCACCGAGGGGCACGAGCCTACCCGTATAGAGTGATTAGGCCTTAGTCGTCCACGCGGGCCCAGTGCGATTGGACAATCACACACAACTTCGATCTCTTCGCAGGCGTGCATGAAGGTTCCTCACGATGTTTTCCTTCACGTAAGAGCATCGATAACGTACATATATTTTCAGAAAATCCTTGTACGTGTCGGGAATTGAACTCAGCCCTCCGGAAGGAAGCGACAGTCCACACCACTGAGCCACCGACGCTCTTACTGTTCTATTTAGAAATGCGCCAATTCTATCTTGTGTCTCATAGTTTATAAACATTATGTAGAAGAAGTAGAATATCATTTAGAGTTCTAACAAACAATAGGGACACAGTAATAATTGGTCATTGACCAGAGATTTGAAAATGATAATGGTATTATTCAAATAGTAAATAGCAAACAAGCAAAAATGTGCTATTAAGACACAATAAAGATAGAATTGGCGCATTAAAAATAAGCGGAATAAGGGCCCTGTTATGGCATCGCTAGATATCTGATATATTTTCTAGTCGTGATTTGTCACTGTTGATTGAATAATGTGAAAAATATCAAGTCAATATATTATCAGCCTCTCATATTTCACTTCAGGGTATTGGCTTTCCTGCACAGCATAGATATAGAGAAATTTGATTCAAAATAATATGTGAATAAAAATCTATTTAAGATATATTATGTATATTTTCTCCCAGGAGCCCAGTAAGAGGTGTTTTCAAAATACCAGAACTGCCAAAGAAATACGATGATCTCGAGGTTTTCTCGCAGTATGTAGAAGAGGATAACTACGAAATGGTATGAAACCTTACAATACCTTTCTTAATCGTAACATAAACAAGCGTATTAAACCTATACTTCCGTTACAGGATAGTTTTTGTGTAGATTCGCATATCGGGTTGACTCAAGCCAATGAGATGTACCGAGTATAGAATTGCGTCGTTGAGGAAAAACGGAAGTTCATCGCGTTAAAATGCGTAGTATATAAGAAAAAAAGTTCAGAGAATCAGAGAGATAGAGTAGGTTTCCTTAATTTGGGTTATTAATATTTATGTTAACGGATATTAGTAAAGCTGTTTAACGACGAGTGGAAAAATAAAGAGGTGATAAAAGTGAAAAAAATTGACTTTATAGTTGATTGTCTTCTAATAAGTTCATTCCTAAATGTGTTAAATATTCAAATTGTCCGTACGTATAGCCTAATTTTTCAGAATTAAATAATTTATTTTGTAAACGCATTTTGGTATTTTTACTACTTTGACTGTCATTATTCCTCCACACTCTTTGTTTGAATTTCCTTCGGTTGCCGCCCCTTGTGGATATCTTCCAGCTCCGATTGTAGGTCGCCGTATTTCTTCTGTAGCAGTTTCTCTCTGTCCGTTTGACGATTAACGTCCTCCGTCAATGACTGTAAATAATCCACATGACTATATAATATCAGAGACTATTTATTTATTTTTTCAAAATCTTTACGCTGTAGATAATTAGACAGAGAAGAATATGTGTATATTATCATCAAAATTACAATACCTCTATTCTTCGTGGAATGGCTGCCTTTTCTTGTTCCGCCAAAAACTTGAATGTCGATAGCTCCAAATTAGATTGTTCTATTTGGTCCTGAAGCTCTTGGAATTGTTTTATGAGAGATGCTGCTCTACTTTGATATCCACCTAAAATATTCAAATAAAAGTCTCTCTAAATTAAATGTTAAAGATATTTATGCATTTATATATAATGAAATAAGGTGAACACTTTAAAATATAAAATGGCTATCCAACTTAAGGCTGCCCAGCCACGTTAGACTTTTGGTAAGTATAGTGAACTCGATTATTTTCTGCAGTATGAATCCTTTATTTTTACCTACATTTATAAGCCGTGTGAACTGCACTATTGTATAAGTACGTTCTATTTTTGTCCAATAAAAATTAGTCGCCGATATCGGGCGTTGGCGGGCAGCCTTAAGTTGAGAATTACCTACATCTCACACTTCAAACCAGGACATATTCCTTGCCAGAAATACACTGCAATGGTAGGAGAAATAGATGTGACGTGATATTACCTGTAAGCACTCGAAGTTTCTTCTCCATTTTCGAGCATTTCTTGGCCTCTTTCGCCATATGATTTCTATTCTGATCTAATCGTTTCTCGGCTGATTCGAGCCTGTCTTTCTTGCTGGCTAAATTGGCTCGGGTATATCGATTTTGACCGGGAAGAAATAGTACCTGCAAAGAAAACAATTATATTTATTAATGTAGGCAAAGAAATAGAGTATTACTCTGTCGATTTTATGGTCTTCCTCAAGCAATCTTAGGACATGTAACATTTACATATGACGGGTAACTATAAATAAATATCCAGACATTTACACAGCGGTATCTAGTCCTAAAGCCTTAATATAGATACAAAACAACGAAGACACTTATATTTTTGTTATCGTAATACATACAAATTATACATAGAAAACACCCAGATCAATACAAACAGACATGTTCATGCACACATGTTTTTACTGCTCTGGGATCGTGCCTGTAACTGTACCTGTGCGAGACACTCCTCCCAGACTTGCGTGTAAGCGTCCATACTGAGATCGCCGTGGCCCATGCCGGCTTTCACCACCTCCATCTCCTTCTTGAGCTCCTGCTTGGCTGCGTCCAGTTCCTCGCTCGTGAACTCCTCGTACGGGTGCTGCTCTAAATACCCCAGGTGGGCCGCTTGCATTTGTACACTTCTCTTTTTGTCTACACCTAAAATACGAAATATTAAACAGTCACCATCATCAGCCCAATGATGTAAAAAGTAAAATCGTGATATGCTTATAAAACAATCGAAAAAATATTCCGAATGCAGTGACAGCATACACACTACACATATTTCGAATGAGCGTACATTTACCTTAACAAAGAGCATGCAAACTGTATTCTCTTTGGCGGTTTGTTTTTGAGGAACGGATGGCGTATCTACCTTTATATATACAGAATATCATTATGCCGGGTACCGAACTTCCCACATAGCATGGTAATGGGGATATCTGGTACCATACAGTATTACATAATTGGGTGCGTCGTCGAAACTACGCTAACAATTACACATTAGACACACCAATTAAGGCACGATTCAAGCTAAACCACACCTATTCTGCATAGAATTAAGGTGCATAATTCACCAGTTATACGTCTCACTTTCGCGGCTGTCTTACATGACACAGTGACCGACCAATCCTTTAGCCACCGCAGTCGGATATCCCAAAAACAAAATACATCTTCATGTACCTGTATCAGGGTGGTTAATATATAGGAGTATAAACACATCTCATATTTTTTAGAACTACCTTATTGGGAAAATATTGGCATAAGAGTAAATGGTGAATATCTAATAATCTTCGCTTTGCTGAATGATATCGTCCTCATAACGAAACTCATGTAGAACTAGAACATTTTGTATCAACTCTAGAAAATGAAGCAAAAATATGGGGCTTTAAAATGAATGCAAATAAACCTTTGCAATGACAACGTGGAGAACAATACCGATTAAACAACAGGATCAATACAATAACCTTGTCGACGACATATGTTTATTTAGGAGAAACATAACATAAAAACCAACTCGTAGAAGTAGAACGTGAATAAAGAAAGCATGGAACAAAATACGGTCTCTCAAAGACCATATTCAATCAAAACTCAATACCATCTATAACAGACAAGCTAAGGTACTATCATTCTCCTACGCTTACTTTACGGGATGCCAAACTTGACTTTAACCAAACACATGCACATAAGATAAAATGTTTTCAAAGGGCCACAGAAAGGAGCTGCTAATAATAACTAAATGATTAGAAGACAGAAACAAAGATATCAGAAGGTTTACAGGCATATCGAATGCAGTGGAATTAGCATGTAGATTAAATGCGTTGGCAGGTCACATAGCCGAAATAAGAAGATAACAGATGGGCAGAGCGAATAATCCATTTGGTACCAAGGGACACAAAACGACCACCGTGGCGACCAAGGCGAGATGGTCCGATGATTATCATCGAGGTGGCTGGCCCTACATGGACGAGAAAGCCAGAGATAAGAAAAATGGCAGGAGATGGAGGAGGCCCTGTATATAATGTTACAATTTACTATACAGTGGCTTATACTTACTTGGGTTTTGAGTAGATGCCGGCATCTCGAACCGTTTTGCGTCGCAATACTGTAACAATGAGGAGAGTATCTCGGAGTCCTTTGAATGTCCAATATTTATAGTTTTCTGCAGACTCCGTTGCCATTCAAGCCATGTGCACAACTTCGAATCGTCATTTTCATTATTTTTATTGAGGCTTTTTATTCTTCCTGTGATAAAGAAATTATTTTCAGTCTTGATGAACCTCACAAAGTTGCATGTTACCTAAAAGCAATACATACCTTTATTCATAGCCCATAATTCTTTTGGTTCTTCTACTTTAGTATCGTAAATGAACCCATCGGGGAATAGCTCTTGAAATTCCTGTTCAGTCATAAATTCGGCGCCACTAGATTCTTTGCTTGAACTGCTTGTGGTTGACCCTCGGCCCAATAACATACTTCTCAAGTCTTTTTGGCCCTGTTAAAAAAATTAAACATATATTTAATTTTTTTGAACACTTGTTCTAATACTATTGTATAATAGAATTGTGACATCACAACGGCCGGGGCAATATGACGATGTTCAGCTTACTAACAATCGAAATAGAAAAAAATGAGAGAATATAATATGTAATTTGTGCACAAAAAAAGTAAAATAATAAATGAACACAAAATGTGCCGTAGAACAGGCATATATACAAAAGAAAAAAAAAGGTATCAAGTGGTAAACCAATTTCAGTATTAATAACATCATCAGCTCAATAAACGTCCCCACCGAGGGGCACGAGCCTACCCGTATAGGGTGTATAACCTTAGTCGTCCACGCGAGCAAAGTGCGGATTGCGAAGCCAACAACCTTTGAATTACTTCGTAGGCGTGCGCAAATTTCCTCACGATGTTTTCCTTCACCGTAAGAGCGTTGGACAATAAAATAAAATAAAATGATATTACCTTTTTAGGTTTCTCCTGTTTATTGGCCTTAACATCAGTTTTCGCGGCGACCGTGATGAACATTTTCTGGCACTGCGGCGTATGGTTGTGTGGCATCATGCGCGGATTCATCTTGTACAAGTTGGCTTCCACCTCTTTCGATTGCTGTATTCGCTTGTTCAGCCCGTCCCTTTGCCTCATGCAGTCCGTTAGAGTCTGCGAAATATCAAATCAATACTTGAGAGTAAAATAGGTAAATTGCATGGAGGAAAAAACTGCGTAGTATAATTTTGCATTTCCGAGGTTTACGCTTATAGGCTAAGAGGTTGACAGTACATTATTTATGATATTTCAGAGGTGAATTCTTGTTATAATATGGCGTTTAAAAGCTCTATAGGAGTAGTTCTTTTTCGGTTTAGTTTAGTTTTCATCTGCTGTAATTTAAATATACTTACAATAAATATATAGGTACAATATATAGAATACAGTCATATCAATATGATTGTGCGGCATTATGCGGGGGTTTATAAAAAAAAATACAATAATATCCACTGACATTCACACATTAAGCGAGGAGCTTGTAGTTAGGGCAATAAACATCTGACAAACGTACATATAAACATTTTATTTTTGTAAATAAATTCATTAGATACACCCAGACCATTACAAATAGACATGATCAAACGGTGGAAGCCAACTTATACAAATCATCTTGCATAAGTTGGCTTCCACGTCATTAAACTGCTGTGTTCGCTCGTTCAGCCTGTCCCTTTGTCTCATACAGTCTGTGAAATGGGAAATAGATACTTGAGAGTGAACTCCTCGAAAGTGTATAATAAGTCAGTTCGCCCACCTGGTGGTAAATGATACGCCTAATCATGACAGTACAGTGTTCAACACTGCATCAGACATTAATACCAGCAGGCAGTCATTACTTTCCGTCAACACTGTTAGGTCTCTTATACCAGATAATTTTACTTACAATACATAGAAAACAGTTCGATCTATACAATGTTTTCAACACCTTTCATTTTACTAGGTGGTGGACTCGATACTGAGTCGTCTAGGTAGGTACCACTGCAGTGCCAGATATCGTCTCGTGAAACAGGAGTGCTATGCACTTTTGTGTTTCGGAATGAGGGCACTGTAGCTAGTGAAATTACCGGATATAAGAGATCTAACATCTGTTGTCTCGGGTGTCGGGCGCAGTGCGGCATTGATGGGGGATAATAAATGTCTATTGTTGGTCTCCTTCAATGCCGCTCTGTCATGGTTAGGCGTATCACTTACTATCAGGTGAGCGTCCTGACCATCCTGAGCACTTATAACATAAATAACAATACCAAAATCTTTAGACCCTTTGGGGATTGTTTGTGTTGTAGCCGACACCTCAGCCAGGGATCGTCCTGCGTTGAAGTAAATAGTGTATTCCTTCGTTCAGCAGTGGATATTTTAGGCTAATGAAGATGATGAAATTAAGGCATGACAGTATAATATACATAGTAGTATTTACCTGGTGTTCCCTTCCCTCGGTGACCAGTATGTGGACTTGCCCGCTACGCTCCCGTCCAGTTCGTCCGCACCTAATATTATAAACACGAATAAAAATATATATATAACTTCTAAATATATTATTTTGACAAAAATATAAAGGAATAATCCTTAGTTTCTTAGTTCAAATCTACAAAATGCACACACCATAAAAATATAAGTGAATACGATTGTTCTTTTATAGTAAAAGAGTTTTACACGTTACTATATAGAAAAGTGTTGGTTTGGGATTCAAATTTGTATGCTGGAGTTTCAAATTATATGCAGCTAATTTGGAAGTCCAACTATAAGAGTAACCTTAACCGTTGTAATTGTAAATACGTTTATTTGTCTACAGTTCATATGCAAATAGGGCATTTCGCTGAATGCTCCATTGAAAAAATCTACATAAAAATGCCATTTATTTATTGTAATAATTACTTACATACTTGATAGTATTACTGGGGACTGACCTTAACTAACAGCTTCATTTTTCATTATAACAAAAACTTTTTGATTTTACTATATGTACATTTCAGTATTATACACAAACCTCTGGACTAGACGGACGGGTGACCGCGTGGAGATATCGAAGCAGATAATCAAATCTACTGAACCCACGTCCAGTCCTTCCTCGGCCACGCAAGTCGCCACCAGGACATTGCATCCGCCCTCGCGAAACGCTCTCATCACGCGCAACTGTTGTTTTTGGGATACCACTGTTTTACCCTCCTTCCCTATACAAACACGTTATAGATCAATGCTTAGAATAAACTAGATTGAGCAATCTCACTCAAAAAGTGTCCGCGGCAAAAGTCTGCCCATCGCGTCAGTTGGTTATTGGACAATATTCATTCAAAATTACGTTGCCCAGTAAATGTCACAATTACATAGTAGTGTGCTCGTGCTTGTACTTGTGATTTTGTACTCTTTCTATGACGCGTTAACTTACTTTTATGTTCTAAACATAACAATAACTACACATAATTAACTCAGAATGGACGTTTTTCCTACATTAAAAAAAAATGTTCAATAGGTTTATGATCTACTTCTGTAATTTATTGGGTTGTCCTGCTAAGTGCCGAGACTTTAGTTAGGTTAGGAACTTTGTACTGGTATTTTTAATAATAACAAGCTGTCCCAGGCAAACTTTGTTCTGACTTAGAAGCTATTTCATTGGCTAGTTATACGTTTTACGTTTTATTTCAAGTTTTTCTTTTTGATATCCGATTAAAAAAAAACAACAAAGAAGTGTGCCCTCCCGAGACAGTATACAAATTATTACGCATAGAAGGCCAGAATTCAGTTCGCCGGGTCAGCCAGCTGTTTTTGTGTAAATGAAAATGTTGTTCTTACCCGAGGCTCCTTGGCCGACGAACATCTGCGGAGTGATGAGAGGCCGACACTGAAGCAGTAGGCAATGTACCAAGTTGACGCTTTCTCGGTACTCACAAAATACTGCAATTCAGACAGAAAACCAAATAAATACGTTATTAAATATAGCTTGAAAAATAAAAGCAACTGGGATTTAATAATTCAAGTAACGAGGGTAGATTTTTTTTTATATCTTGAAATCCATGTATGGGTCGGTCGGTCCAAGTGGGTTAACGAAGCATAATACTTAAGAACAAGAATTTAAAGTTGTTGTGATAACAAATCAAGAAAAAGCTACTAATTGCTCACCAATCCGATTAAACAAGATAAGAATACTTCCTTTTTTATCTATAAAAGGAAATACATACAACTTTGTATAGGGTTTTTTATAACACGTGAAAGAACTAGGGAAGGTTATTTGAGAATTCAAAAAAGGTTGTGTAAAACGGGGTTATTGGTGGTGTTGAAGGTTCTTTTTTTAAACCATTCATTAAGGACGTTAAACTGGAGTTTGTATAAAAGTTCTAATTTGAGATTATTCATCATTGATTATTTAGAAAAATAATGTCCAAAGAACTAACTCGACGCGTACACAGTTACGCCGCTACTCTTATTTTTAATGTACCTACTGACCTATAGCTCTCGTGTCTTGTCCATTTTTCTTCGCTTTCGTAAAGTGCTCCATTATGATCTCTTTTAGCCGGTAGAATTTTGGATGTCCGAAACACAAATCTTTGGGCATCTATAAAGAAATTTCGAAATCATCATAAAGTTAAAAGGAGTGGTCTTGAATAGCAATCAAACTCAATCACACGTGCAACAAATACCAACATATTTTGCTTTATTCCTAGTACTTATATTAAAACTTGTGGCGTAGCAATGACCTTCACTCGTATAATTATCATTTAATGGCATTAAATAAAGTCCTCCGAGATTCTGAGCACGCAAAATATTATTTGTAATGAAAAGCGTTAAGAAGACGTAGCGTTATGTTAAGCGTTAACAATATTTATCATAATATTCATGCCTATCAGGCATGCAGAAAATCACCTGCGATTCTAAAAAAAGATTATGTGATTCAGTGCAATTACTAATTCGGTGATGGATGTTTTTGATTTAAACAATATTTATCATAATATTCATAATACAATTTAGATTTGTTATGTTACTTATAAGTTAAAATTGTGAATGATATCATCGTTTGTTATGTTGGTTGTCCCTAAATAAAATTGTATATTTTTGTTTATATATAGGTAGCTTTGTATACTTTATTATTACTTTGCTAACTAACATTTTCTCTTCAGATTGAAAAACACCAATATGAGGATAAATTGCCACAAACAAGTAAAATGAAAATCAAAGTCACATTTTATTTAAATCAGAGATGGAATATCAATTGAAATATATATATCAAAAGTGAAATAGACAAATTAGCAAAGATACTCCACTGACTTCAGGTATCGTCCCATCCGGCAAGATGCTTCTGTCCAAAGACAATGGATTTACGCCCAAGTCGTCTCTCAACCTCTCCAGCAGTGCGGTGAGCTTGTCATCGGATTGTATCCAAGACTTCTCCGGGTGTTCGTCGAAGAAATTTAAGAAAACACGAGAGCCATGCTTGACTAGAAGTTCGAGGCCGTGGTACAGCGCGATCAGTAGCGTGAAGTCTTTCATTATGTAGTTGTGTTGAGCGTGCCTGTTGAAGAAATTAAAATCCTTATTACGTTGGCTATATTAATAAATAATAAATATCCACTGACATTGACACAGCGCAGCTTGTAGGTAACATGGGTACTAAACAACTCACCAACATAATAATATTCTTTATTTGTAAATACATACATATTATATAGAAACACCTATACCAGTACAAACACAAATGTACATGCACACAAATGTTTGTTGGGTCACACGGTCACGGGCACACGGGTCCCTTTGGTCACAGCGCCATCTAGCCCCAAGTTAAGCGTGAAGTCTGTATTATGGGTACTAAACAACGGATAAACATACTTATATATTTTTTTTCGTACATACATATTATACATAGAAAACACCCAGACTATTACAAACAGACATATTCATGCATACAAATGTTTGTACTGTCCGGGATCGAACCCGGGACCCTTGATGTAGCAGCCGACATCTCGACCATTACACCATATGGGTCGTCAACAAATTGAAGGTTGACTAATTGACAATCATATGAGTTAATAACGCCCAAGTTATCGTCCACAAGTCATGAGTGTAGATCGCTCGTCTTAATGGATACACACGCGTGGTTCTATCTAGCTAGGTCAGCGCAATGAAGAGCCCCATTATATAATTACCTACTGTTAGTAGGTACGTTAACCGTACGATGGAGCTTGATTGGAGTTTCATTGTCTGATATGTATTTGTTATGTAGTTATAAACCCTATAACCGGTTATATTGATAACCGAAATTACTCACAGAATTTAGGCAGTAAAAAGGAAAAATAATCTATGGGGGAGGAGGAATTTTGGACACCCCGGTTACATCACTCACTCGACAAAAATGACATGAACATTTTTCCGTACATTATACATTAATGAATTAATTTACTTTTGGGAAGATTAACAACAAACTACTATATAAACAACTATGTATACATACATACTTAACTGAACTAAAAATATTCTCCAGCCATATAATAATAATAAATCAAATTCCACTGACATTCCCATAGCGCCATCTAGTTCCAAGTTAAGCGTGAAGCCTGTATTATGGGTACTAAACAACGGATAAACATACTTTATATATATATTGTAAATACATACATATTATACAATAGAAAACACCCAGACCATTACAAACAGACATATTCATGCACACACAAATGTTTGTACTGCCCGGGGATCGAACCCGGAAACCCTTGGTGTTGCAGGCGACCTCTCAACCGCAACACCAAATGGGTCGTCTAAATTATCCATATGAGGAAAAACAATTAAGATAAGAATCAATCAATATATATAAAATTACTGTAGTCCGTTTTTAGCTTAAATCTAAAAAGATTAAAATCAAAGCGACTTACATTTATAGCTCTCAAACGATTTCTTATTGATTGTGTTAAGGTAGGTACGAGTAATTACTCAATATTTTGAAATCATTATTCTCACGATGATCGCGATTAAACGTAGGTAGGTATCTTTAAATATGTTGTTAATCATACATACTCGGCAGTAAATAGGTAAATTACTAGTAGTAGCATGATTTGCGGTTTTATAGTCATCAATGTGTTAGTGTCAGCTCAGTATTATATATAGTGTTGTTTAAAAGAATGGCTCAGTTGAGTTCATTGAATGTTTATAAACTAAACGTGTGTCACGGCAAACAAAAATGTATCTATTAATAGCCGCCATTTTGTATATTATATTTTCCACATTTTTCATGTGGAGGAAACTCAATGACGGGATATGCAAAACTGGACAGCATATGGTAGGGAAAGTGGTAATCATCACCGGAGGAAACGCTGGTATAGGCTATGAAGCCGCGAAGAATTTTGCAGAAAGGGGTGCTAAAGTGATTCTAGCCTGTAGAAATGATCATCGTGCTAAAGCAGCTAGAGACAAGATCATCAGTGAAACTGGTAACAAGGATATTCACTTCAAAAAGCTTGACTTGACATCGTTTGCCTCCGTCCGAGCCTTTGCTGACGGGATAAACAAAAACGAAAAACGTATTGATGTACTCATAAACAATGCCGGCATAATTATGGGACGTGAAAAAGTTTTGACTGAGGATGGTTTGCTTCTTGGCATGCAAGCTAACCATTTTGGACATTTCTTGCTGACTAACCTACTGCTCGACAAAATCAAAGCGTCAGCACCCAGCCGAATCATAAACGTGTCGTCTGGTGCACACTATTTTGTTGCTAAAATTGATTTCGACAATTTGAACAACGAAAAAGATTCTGAAGTTAAGCCTTTCGACGTATATGCAAATTCAAAGCTTTGTAATGTATTAATGACCACCGAATTGGCAAGACAATTAAATGATACGGGTGTTACTACGAACTCAATGTGCCCAGGTCCTGTTAGGACGGAGATTATTAATGGACTCGATTGGTATTGGTACCGTATCACGTTGCCTTTGATTAAGTTACTGATGGCGTATAAAACACCGTGGATGGGTGCGCAAACCATCATTTACTTGGCTGTCGCCCGCGATATTGAAAATGTGAGCGGGGAATTTTACGGGGAGTGTGCTTTAAGTAAAGCAAGCGTGCTCGGCAGAGATGCTGGGCTAGCTCGTAAACTATGGGAGGTTTCTGAAAAGCTGTGCAAGTTGAAATAGAAGTAAGTGCAAGATTATTTAATGCTTGTTTACATGTAAATATGTAGGACTTTCCGTGTACAATGTTAAAAAACGTAATCTCACATTTATTTTAAAAATAAAAGTGTGTTGATATTTAGGAAAAAATATTAACGGAGTAATTTGTGTTAGGTAGGTAGACTCCGCACTTTGCTATAACATATGGTTATATGTATAAATTTATGTCTACGCCTTCAATGTTTCAGTCTTTTTCTACACTCAATACCTTTCTACTTCTTCATAATTGTTTTCCTTTATTATAATTTTTGTTTCTGATTTTACTCAGCTATTTCAGTGTTTATAAAATATTTGTACATTAAAACATTTTTTAAAAAGGTTGTACTGTGAAGTTTTCTCAACAGGCCAAACCATTGAAGCGCTTTTTTAATTATCAAAATTAATTTTTGTGCTTTAGTATTTCAAATGTTTTTAATTGGATTTTGTATATGCTTTGACGTTCATAAATGCTTTTTGTAAGCCTAATTTGAATAAATCGTTTTGACTTTAACTTTAACTTCAAAAAACTTATGCTGGACGAAACTTCATCTGGAATAATTTGTACAATTGCTCTTAACTGTATTGTATGATAGTTGTGAATTGAAGCATTCACTATTTGATTAATTACATCTATATCAATTAGTATTCAATAAAGTGTAACTTTTTTCTGTTTAGAAAATCTCTTTGTTTCTAATGCTACATACATGTTACTATATCTAAAAATATATCATATAATAATTTTGATAAGTATGTTGTTAATAAAAAATACAATTAAACGTTATTAGAGAATACATATTGTTTTCTTATATATCTTTCTCCACTAAGGGCCTCTTGAATAGACTCAAGGTTGCTCAGTGTACTATGGAGAGGGCTATGTTAGGTGTCTCCCTACGCGGTTAAATCCGAAACGAGGATATCCGTAGGAAAACTAGGGTTACCGACATAGCCACGAGGATTAGCAAGTTGAAGTGTTAGTGGGCAGGGCATATAGTGCGTGGAACCGATGGCGGGTAGCAGATGGATGTCAACTGCTAGGGATCGGCCCGCGTGGAAATCATTAGGGGAGGCCTTCGTTCAGCAGTGGACATAATTAGGCTGCAATGATGTTGATGATGATGATATATTTATCTTTTAACACAAGTAAACAGATACGAATACCATCAGACATTGGCGCAGCGCCATTTTGTTCCAAATAATATATCATTAAATATGACGTAAATTTAAAAATGTATTTTTCTATTAAATTACCTTAAGCTCCTGTCTTTGGTTTGAAATTCTTTGTATAGCATTACAATGCGGCCTTTAGACAAATTACCCAAATTCTGTGGCAGAATGTTCAACTGTTTCAGACGTCTGGCATATCCATCCAATATCTGAAACGTAATAAATGATCAATATTCCTGTTGTGTGTAATCTACGCATATAAATAAAATTGGAGTATTTGTTTCTAATATTGAAATAACCGTATTTTACTACAAATGATATTTTTTTCAATTTTTGTCTGTTTGTTCCGGCTAATCTCTGAAATGGCCGGAGCGAGTTTTATTGGGAGTTTTATTGGATGATGTATTTAATAATATTGATTAACACCAACCAATTCACTTGGCCCCGCATGGTATGTATGTGACGGCACAATCTCCACTAGCTATGATGTGCGGCTGGGCCAGTTCCCTTGGGTGGGACGTCAAAGGCTGAACGTGATGACGATTAAGTGTTTGGTGAAAAAACTTTTTCCAAGAAATTTTAAATGTACAACCTCAGCAGTGTTTTTCTTTACTAAGTGGTAGTCTCGGTACTGAGTCGCCTAGGTCGGTACCACCACAACGCCAAATATCGTCCTATGAAATAGGAGTGTTCTGCACTTCTGTGTTTCGGGACGAGGACACTGTACCTAGTAAAATTACCGGGTATAAGAGACCTAACATCTGTTGTCTCGGGTGACGGGCGCAGTGCGGAGTTGGTGGAGAATAATAACTGTCTATCAGTTGTAGGTCGTCTTCAATGCCGCTCTTTCTTGGTCAGGCGTGTCAATTACCATCAGGTTACCACGACTTCATGAACCACCTTTAAAATGAAATGAACCTACCTCAACATATTGCTGCCTGAGTTGGGTAAGTTCAGGCCCCAACGGTATCACGACAGTGTTGATCTTTCGCGAGTGACTGTAAGCGGCCACGTCTATGCAGTTCTCTGTCCGTAGTTCGAGGTGAGCTATATGAAGGGTTTTCACTACCTGAAATGTCTTGTATCATATTATTCATAGAATTTTTCTACAAAATATATTTTTGTGGGTTCAATGGAGCATGCTTTTCTTTAACAATTTATTACTATAAATATGCTCTGTTAAATTCAACTCGATATTTTAAGACAATAATTTCTCATGAACTATTTATTATGAAATAACCATAACATTGTAATGTACCCACATTTTTAAACAATTATATAAACTTGTACTTAGCAGAATATAAATAAATAATTATTCTATCCTATGTATGCCGACCCATATTCTTTTCCTATTGCCTACAGTTCATCTCATGATAAGTGACAACTGCTCATTATTTTCTATACCAGAAGTCGAATTGCGTGTCTTAATTATTATTTTTTATATGTAGTAAAATAATTAACAAACAGTTGATTTTTTAACTACATTAGAGAAGACTCATGTAGTATAACAATCTACTGTTAACTTAGATAAACAATAAACTAGTTGAGCAACATTTTCATTCATAATCACGTCGCTCGCTACTTGTCATAGTGACATTGTAGTATGCTTGTGCTTTTGATTTTGTACCCTTTAATGTCGCCTGAAGGTTAAAATTTTAATGAGCAATTTTATGTCATAAATATAACAAGCAGCTTGGATATTTTTTGATTGATATTTCTTCATGATTGTGCATCTAGGACTGTTCATCAACAAAATCTACTTACACTGATAACGTCTTCCACCTTACTTCCTGGTGTTGCTGATAATGCCAGTATTCTGTATGTATTATGTCCCATTTCAGTCAGAGTTGAAACAATCTGGCAATACGCATAGTTGCCCCTCGCCTTGTGCGCTTCGTCGATAACGAACACCGTATCTTGTCGCCTGGACAAATGCCCGATTGATATCGTTGTATATAACTTGTGGAGTTGCAAAAAACACTCTTTTGTTTTTCCAGTGCAACTTTCTGGTATTCACTTGCATGTGACCTGGAAAAGGAATATTTCACATAGAAGCCATTAGATTTATTGTTTTAGGATTTTAAAAAAATATATTTTACAAAAATAAGAAGCTATTCAATATATTTTTTTGCGATTAACTAGATCTAGCCATATTCTCTTTGGGTTTGAAGTTATTCTGACAAGCTCGTAGTGCATCCTTCTTTAAAAAGTAAGAGGCTAAAGAGATCAATATGCACTCAACTATAGGCGAGTTAAAGGCCTTCGATGCATTATTCATGTTGGTATATTGGCTATCACATAATATCACAAAAATGATGTAAGTTACTGCTTCATAGTAGCATTTATAACATGTTTTATTTTGATTATCTAAGTAGTTCTTGGATCCAGGTTGGTCTCATTAACCATGTTTTCCTATACCGTAAGAGCGTCAGATAAACATACATATGTTTTCGAAAATTCAAAATGCATTGATACATGGCGGGATTGCCCTGTACCCTCCAGATAATATAAAAGAAAATAATTCTTTTATTCCCGGTTTCGATAATTCCTGGAGGGGTTTGGTCTACTGCTCCCATGGGGACCAGCCGTGTTGGCTGTAAATTCATCCATTGTTAAGTACAAGCTCCTTGCTAAAATTGGGCCTAATGGCACTATGTGAATGTCAGTGGATTTATTTAATTGGTTCATTCCATTCTTGAAGGGCACTTTATGATGTCTGTCTGGTTGTTAATATATTTATAACAATATTTCCTTTGACTGGTTTTTTATATATACCAGGGTTGGTCCAATAATTTGACTACATAACTGTATCTTGTATATTATAAGTACAGGTCTCGTCAAACTTCTTGGCCGCTCCGAAATTCGCATAAGACAATGCGCAGTTTACAAAATACATACATTCTACTTGACTATACCTGTGCAGTAAACACTTATGACTATACTCAGTGCGGCCATAAAGTTTGGCGCGATCTATAGGTAGATTAAAGGAAACCAAACCTGTCATCTCAATAGTGTCAGTTGGCGGGATTGCTATTATATTATAGCAGGCTTCAATCTGTTGTGCCACTAACGGTCGGGTTGGAGCTGTAAAAACAATCTTTCCAAGTGGATACCATCGGTAGAAGTTATACATTATAACAGCAGCTATGAAAGTTTTTCCCAAACCAGTTGGCAAGCTTACCTGAAAAATTATAATTTGAAATAAATTAAAAATGATATTAGAGTATTTGATAGTACTTAGCAATATTGCTAGTGACTTGTTAATCTCTGGTGTAACATAAATATACCTATAATATGTTTATTCATGTTTTTTTATTTCTAACTTTTTTTAAAAATACTACACACATTACACATACTTAGTGTTTATGCTGTTGAACAAGCAGTATATTGAATTGCTCACAGAGAAAGTGTTTTTTATTTAAAAAGGAACATAATAAAAATTAAAAAAAACATAAACATTAAATTAATACGCACAAGAGTATTTCTCAATATTGCAGATTTGATTATGTTGAACTGATAGTCCCGAACTGGATAGTTTGTTGGATATATCCATGTTTTCCCAGTCAGCTTGTCATAGCCACTGATTTCTTCATCACAACATAGAGCACTGAAATGGTATTTAAATGTTACACAGCTTATAAGCCTCATTAGAGTGTTGTGTTTATTATTACAAAAAAATTGTTAAGTATCTTGTGGAAAATTGTTTGCCAGGCTTCATTATATTAATAAAATCTATAATTTTTGAACTCATAAAAAATACTTTACCTAACGTTAAGCCCACTTCTGTTTATAGAATCATTTATATTACTCTCAGAAAATCTCGATTCTTTGAAAGACGTGCTGTCAAATTTGGCCAGAAATGAAGAATCATCAAATATCTCATCTTCTTCAAAGTCATTGCAAGTCTCAGATTTGTGTTTATCAGAATAATTACTCATAATACCATGTTAATTTAATGCTACTCAAGATAATACAAGTTAGGCGAGATGACACATTTTTTATGTGGATGAATATAATTTATACTGTATAACTTCGCAACATTTTAATATGGTCACTGATTTATAATAAAACAAAAGTAAGTTTTCATCGACACACAATTAATTAACAAAGTTGTTGACAAAGTTAGGTGTAAGTTATAGCGAAATTGGATGCTGGAATGTCAACAACATGTCAAATATATCAATGTCAGAACCTAATGTCATTATGTCAGGCGCATCAGCAAACATCCACAAAAACAGAAATATACTGAACAAATAAATTCACACTATTTAGATGGAACACATATTGATATTGACAGAATTATGAATTGATTGAGTTTGGATAAAAGTTTATGAGTAAACATCTTTAATATGTTCGAACTATAAGTACATGTTTTTTAGAAAACATGTAGAAAACACATAAGACAAAATGATAAAGGTAACTTAAATTTTCTGTCAATGTTAAATTAGCTGTAAAGAAACATACAACACAAATCATTTATAGGGATGTGAATATGAACTTAAAATATATCGATTATTACGGCGCAAGAAATATCGATTTATTTATTAACATTTTCAAAGATGTATTTGGCGACTCAAATCATAAACTGCTTTAAAAAATGTATACCTACCTATGCAGAGCTAAACTAATTAGGTTCAAAATACGTTTTTTAAAAATAGATCAATAGAAACGGTTAGTATATTATTTTGGATACCGATTTTTAGAACTAGGCGACAAGGAAAATTATGAAGTATTATGGTAGTTGTTTTGTTTACTTGCTGCGTAGATGTGCTATTCTGATGATCAATACTAATGTTCAATATCTTCAAAACGACAACAATAGAGTGGACTATGGAGTAACATAACCTACTAAAATACTGATTAATGTTTTGTTTTACTAAATCAACTTTTTATAATTTTTTATAGGTAGATAATTTATAAATAAATATCGATTTTAAAAAATCGATATATTGATAGCTAGATAATTTTTGCACAAGCCCAACCTAAACTATTAATGTCAGTTTACTTTTTCAGATTTATTGACTGACATTATCAATAAATAAACTTTAAATTCGTCGTAGTAAAAAGTCTTTTTACTCCGAGTTATATTCATTGTTCTACGTTTTTAAATATAACACGTTGATGTAGCTTGTGCTGATAAAATATGGTCACTGATTTATAATAAGAAATGGAATTAGAAGATGGTTTCGATGATTTGTTGGCTGAAATTAGTGTACCGACATCACCCAAACAACCAAAACTAGAAACCAAAGATCACCAAGAACCCGGTATATAAGTTATGTATATAATTAAACAAATCTTTTTGTGTTCATGGTATATATATCTGTTATTCTTTTGCCAGGTCCATCAAATTTAAATGTGCCAATTAACAAACCTGCATCCTCAAAAACACACTGTGTATTGGTCAATCAGAAGCAGGTAGGGAGGTAAATATTTTATTATTTGTTGTTGTAACTGCATTTATATTGTACTATAATTGATATTGTGCTACATTTTATAGATTAAATGATATACTTTTAAGTATGTGGTAAAAATGACTGTTTTTAGAGAGGAAATCCATTATTGAAGTTCATAACAAGTGTGGCATGGGAATACGATGAAATTGTACCTGATTATGAAGTCGGTAAAACAATATGCCTGTTGTTTCTTTCACTACGATACCATAATATGAATCCAGATTATATCCATAACAGGTTGAAAGAATTAGGCAAAAGATATGAACTTAGAGTTTTATTAGTGCAGGTATGTAGTTATAATACTACAATGAATCATTTAAAATGTTTATTGATTTTAATCTTTTTGACATTAATATCTTAACAGTTTTTGTTGAGCTTTATAGGTTGCCATTAGTACACATTTTGTTCTTCCAGGTTGATTTGAGGGACCCACACACACCACTAAAGAACTTAACCAGAATTTGTCTACTGACAGATATGACACTCATGTTGGCATGGAGTCCTGAGGAAGCGGCCAAAATTATTGAAAACTATAAAATATATGAAAACAAACCTCCTGATAAAATCATGGAGAAAGTGGAGAATGATCCCCATCAAAAGGTAAAATTGTGTACTCAATATACTGATTTCTGTTAAAAAGTTCTTTGTCCTTCAGAGTACATAATATTTACCTCAAATCATCATAAAATATTTATATAAAGCTTTACAAATTGTATTTATTTATTTAAATAGTTAGCTCTGTACATTATTATTATTGAAGGGTGTTAAATGAAATGTATTATGTTACCTGAAGTCTTGTCTTTTTTACAGATAATAAATGCTTTATCATCCATAAAGCCTGTTAACAAAACAGATGCAATGACTCTAATAAAAACATTTGGCACACTTGAAAATATAATAAAGGCATCACAAACAAGATTGTCAGAATGTCCTGGGTTTGCTGCCACTAAAGCCAAGAAATTGTACAAAGCTCTGCATGAACCATTCCTTAAAGGAAACAGGTCCAATGTGAATGATGAAAAGGGGGAATTTTCTGGCGATTTGAATGTTGAGGAAGTGGAGAAACTGGAAAATGAAATTCAAAACCCAGCCAGTTGATTTTTTGTATGTTTTACATAGTTTTAAATCAGTATTCTTAGTAAATATTAGAAATTTTAATGCCTTTTTAAATGTAACATTTGTCACTTCTTGCTGCAAGGCAGAAATTGGGTCTGTAGCTGAGCAGCAAGTTACTTAGTAAATAATAACATAATCTGGGTTTACTTGCCCATAACTTGAGTGATGTTTGTGCACAGTATTACTCAAAGACATGATATAAAGTTATTACTTATCTAAGCAAGTGGTGGTAATATTGTCTAGAACTTTAACAATAAACTCCTTGTGAACATTTGGTACTTGTTTTTTTTTAATGTTCTGAATCTCGCCATAATACATTCAAAGCTGCATGTTTTAAAATTTTCTGTTTAATTTATTTTATTATTTGCTTATCCATTATTTTTATCATTAATTTGAATATTAGTAAATATTTGCGTATACATAAATATGCAGATTAATTGAAATAATACATGCCTTTATCCTTTAGTTTAACCTCTGTCAATTGCTGTGGATGTGACTTTCCTGAATCTGTTATATCCTTATGAAGACAAACTGAAAAAGCACTGAAACTGTACTGATCGAAATATAAAGGTATGTATCTATTTTAAGATCCGCTACAAATAAACCCTTTTACCATATTATCTTCATTATTGCCTATGTTGTATATTATAATGAAAAAAAAAGATACATAAGTAGCCTCCTTTTTTGAAGACGGTTAAAACATATTATATAATATCAACTGCAAGAGCTAGCGGTATTATTATTACATGTAGTATTAAATTTATGAATTGCGATACAGTAGAACATCGATTATCCGAACGCCGATTAACCGAATCGCCAATTATCCGAATCAGTCCTAAGCCTCTATTATCGTTGTGAATTTTTACACTTTGTATTTTTGATAAGGCCTGATGGGGTTGCAACTTTATCTGATCGAGATGATCAAGTGAGCGTTATTGTAGAACGGTGTTTGTTAAACTTAATAAAGTTTATTCGATTTGTGACAGTTCGTTTTTCTTTATTACCAGTCTTTGTCCGAATATCCAAATTTTCGATTATCCGAATCGACCCCGGTCCCAATTGATTCGGATAATCGGCGTTCTACTGTACTTTAAAAAAAATATAGCGCCTGCAAAAATCTGAGAGCAATCATGTACACTCTTCTTACCATTTGTGAGGTGCATTTTGTTATCCTATTTGTTACGTATTCATTTTTTGATAATGACGTACTTGAAAAGCTCTGTTAAACTTGTGAGATATTCTCCTAAAACATTAAATAGTTTGTAAGATATTTTCCCAAAACCCTCAAAATGGTTTGTAAGTCATAGATCATATGAAAGTAAACATCGCATTATGACTCGAATCACTTTCACTCGCACTAACAGTACTAATATTTCATTTTATATTTGTAAATTTTCTTGATATTCCTGACATTCTACATTCACCTACGAAACAACCTACAAACTCGTCAAAGCATACGCGGGGATTTCCCAGTGTTTAAACACCCAGTGACAAAAACAATAGAAGATTGGACATCGACTGAACAATCTACAAATTGCTACAACTAACGTCATCTTTTAAATTGATTGATGAATATTAGGTGCTTTGCGGTCGGATGGTTTTTAAATCTGCCCAATCTGGCTTTCAGGAGGTGTGAGAATGGCTACTTACCTTAAATATCGACAAAACTAAATATTTATCTTTTGCTCTTAAAGCTAATCAAGCTGTGCCGGTTGTATGGGAGTTTAATCTTGATCTTCTTGGCCGGTTGTCATGGTTGCAAGTGTGTGGAAATATCTCCGGTGGATAATGTTATGTATCAGGGAATAACTTAAGATAGAACCTTGAGTTTCTGGCCACATGTCTCACATCTTGTAACCACGATAAGGAAACCTATATGTCTTTAGAGGTCGTAGATATGAAGCCGATCACGGAACAATATGGTTTTTCAGGCTCTTTGTCATTTTGTCATGGGGAGGTGCGGCTAAGGCGTTTTTGATAGAAGCAAAAAGAGCTCATCGAGTTATACTTAAGGTTAGAGCGCTGGGTTTCTCTTTCGTTTTCCAACGCACGAGCTCTACAAATAGGATATAAATAATAAAATAAATATAAATAAATTGTCTTACACACCACTCAGAATATAGATAAACTGTTTTCTGTGTTCATATTTTACATAGAAAAAACCACGACCAATACAAACATGTGCATGCACACATTTGTTTGTACTGCCCGGCTACGTTTCAACCAACACCTGATGGTGTAATAGTTGAGACGTAGGTTGATTCGTCTTTAATATTATTTCGCCTTTTCTGATACAAAATTGTTTTTCATCGTACCCCCCTTTGTGGGTATCAATGTGTAGAGCTTGAAAAATTATAAAGAGGTTTCTCATATATTTTTTTTATAAATTGAATAGTTTGCGCGAGAGACACTTCCTAAGTTGAAAAAATTTTGTCTCTCTAGCTATGCTGTAGGCCTTGCCGCCTGTGCCCTGCAGTGGGATGTTATAGGCTGATGATGATATAGCGTTATAGTTTGGTGCTTCGGTTAGGTTAGAGTAGAGGGTTAGAGTAGGCTTAGGTTGCCAATATAAAAAGGTAGCAATCCGTTATTCTGGCACGCCTGTAGTATTCCAAGTACCTACCTACACGTGAAGTAGAGGAGCAACACATTTACCAACGTTAATGTGTTTTTTATACACGTAAAGTTCAAGTGTTTTTTTTCCCTATCCCTATTGCTTTCTGGATCGGGCGTAGCGCGTCTGACGCGGTCGTAACTCGGAGCTCGCTTCAAAATAAAACTTCGACAGCGCCCAACCGGCTTCTCTCGCGGCTGGACGCGTTGCTGGCACTGACAGCCGGTTTGACGCGTTCGAAAAAAACATTGTTTTGGCGGGAAAACTATTTTTTTAATCTGTTATTTTGAGTGGCTACGGAACTTTATAACTATTATCAATATTAATATAATACTTTCATTGTGTGCGTCAGATTTCATTTTCGTAAATAAGTGGCAAAACTTTATCAAACTGTTGATTAACTTGTGTGTTTTGTTTCGAAGACGTGTAGTAATACCAGTGTTTATATTTTTGGACCAAGATATAGGTGTGCATAAAGGATATTCAAAGTGCACCTCTTTAGTGCCCTAATAATGTAAGTATGCATAAGCTACTAGTTATTTCAAATAATGCATTGTTGTTGGTTGTGATAAGATTATTTGTGTAGTACTTACTTATTCGGCGTTACTAAGCTATGCTGAATATTTTGTTTATGCTTAGTTTTATAATACATATTTTAATACTAAGTCAAACAATGTGTTTTGAATAAAAAGAGTACGATCACAGTCAATTTGGTATAAAAAACACTGTATTTTTCATGAGGTCTGAGATAGAGCCAGGTTGTTCTTAATATATCTAAATCCCTTTAGAAAAAGTACCTACCTCCATAATTTTAGACATTAACTATTTATAAATTTAATTTTAAAGAATGTTTCCTTAAAATTAAATTTATTCTCCAGTCTGTAAAAAAAAGTATAAGCTTGTACATGTAGGTATTTAAAAAAAAAGGTTAATTAAAAAAAATTGTGTATGGGGGGTTACCGCCATCTCGTGTTACAATAATATAACTTCGTCTTTTCTGGTACAAAAATGCTGAAGTATCATTATAACAATACTGTTTTAAGAGATTTTGGTTACCCCGCTGGACGCTTTACCATAGAATACAGTGCTTTCAGTAAATTATAATAATAAATTTCTTTATTCTCATCACAATGCATGACTAATTGATTACATAATATTATTATATTAAGACTAGGTATTGTCAACGAGAGACACACACACGAGAGACACACAACTTATGATACAAATAACCTGGGAGGTTCACCGCCATCTCTTGATGATATTTGTCCATACTCCTACGTTTATGTTGCATAAACGAGCACATGGTAAACGTAGTTATTACCCAAAATGATCACTTTAGAATTATTTACTTATAAGAATTCGCTTGTGTCATACCAAATAGGCCGCCCACTTCCAACCATATTATTAATGATGGAGACATATATCATGGTTTCAATTATAATTAAGATTTGACCATATCCCCACCTTATTTGAAAACCTACTAAATTTATGGCAGAAATAGCCATGACCATTTCGCTAACTTTAATTTGGGCGTCATCGTCCTACGTGGTTATTGGTGTCGTAAAACTGATGGCTTGTAATTTGTACTAATGGTACACCTACATTGGAGAAAAGAACTCATAATAAATGCTATTTATGTGTATGAAATAAGCTACTTATACAGATACTGATGATATAATTGTAATTGAACATCTTAGGTTTCCTACGAACTGTTGTGCGCGTGTGTGTGTGTGTGTGTGTGTGGTGGCCTCTCAGATCCCTAATGACCTAACCGTGTAACTTGTGGGGTACTGACACTATCCGGGAGATGCACAGCTACTGAACTTAAATAAATAAAGAATTGATTATTTCCAGAGTTTGCCTATTTCTAGTACGCTAATCGATCACAGTACAAATTAACATAGTTAAGGATGAAATTTATATAACTGTTTTATACTTATATTTGTTTTAATGCAGTAGTAGGTATATACCTAACGGTAAATGAATTTAGAGAATAGTGTTGACAAAATCGTGTTCCGACAGGTTATATTAGGCGATTATCGGATTCTTGTATTGTACGACCCATTTGGTGTTGCGGTTGAGAGGTCGACTGCAAAGCCAAGGGTTCCCTCCGGGTTCGATCCCCGGACGCTACAAACATTTGTGTGCATGAAGATGTCTGTTTGTAATAGTCTGGGTGTTTTCTATGTATAATATGTATTTATTTACAAAAAAAAAATTATATAAGTATGTTTATCCGTTGTTTAGTACCTATAACACAGGCTTCACGCTAACTTGGGTCTAGATGGCGCTGTGTGAATGTCAGTGGATATTGATTTATTTATTTGTATACATTTTTTGCCCATCCCATTAAAAACTTTTCATCGATCCTCGGCTTAGGAAAATTTTGTAGCCTGGTTTTAATAAATCGTAATTGCATCTTGAAATGTTTTGATTTTTGCTATACAATGCATTCTAATATTCTCTACTACGTAAACTCTTCACTCAAGGAAATACGTATACTTATATTGAGGTTACGTTTTTTCGAAACATATGTGACACAAGGTGCCCACGCTGTCGGCTTTATCTCAGATAAGAGGTTGCAACATTGGCTGTTCTTGGATGGAAATACTCGTTAACATAGATTTCACTAGTGGTTAATGTTTCATCTAATTAAAAGTTATTATTATTGGACAGCCTTATTATTATATCGCGGGACAATTAAGTATCTAGTGTTTATCGGGAGTGTATCCCGTAAATCAATCCAGGGATCTCTACATTACCTTTTCGGCATGATTTTTAAGCGGTCCTATATCTTTTTTTATCTATTGTAGGCCACATATGGATAAAAGTCTTTCCCGCTATCCTATCTACATCGCGGTGGCTTAACCATTATCTAAATATATTATATTATCTGTGCCTAATACCAACATATATGCGCTGAATGTCTAAATTAACTTATTAAGCTCGCAATTTTTCTAAATAACCTACACAATCAGTATCCGTCATACATTCACGTTATAAAAAGCTCTACATAATTAATTATTCGCATATGAAGTATTGCGGTAATTTTGTATTGTAGACAAAAAATAATGGCTTGCCTCTCGTATGCACTTGTTACGAGAAGCATGAAACTACTATAACAGGTGTTCGTGGCACGTGCCATAAGCCAGCTGGCTGTTTTTTCTAGACTACAATTATTGTATATACAGTCGTAATAGCAGGAGCAGTCATTTCGTGTTGAGATCGGCTAAGCGTCGCATGCAAATCCCTAGTTAGTCTAATGGCGCGTATTAAAACGGTAAACTTATCTATTATTATGTCTACAGTCGCTTATGTATAGTGTGCATACATTTTTTTAACATTTGAAGTAATCGCTTGTAGGAAGTGCGATGTATTTATTCGGATATGAATAAGTATGTAAGACGAGTACTTGAAGGTGTTTGTTAAATACTCGTATAATAATTATAAAGTTTTTGTTGTTGGTGGTGGGCTTCGACCCGATCTCTCCATAGCTATGCTGTGCGGGAAGGCTTGTGTCCTGCAGTGGGACATTAAAGGCTGATGATAATGAGCAACTAAAAGGGCATGCGTCATCATGTAAAGATAATATTCTAGTGTTGATATTAGGCTAGAAAGAGACCATCGTTCCATCATTTGTCTTCGAAGAATATAAGCACTTGTACATGTTTAAATTAAGTATAAGTAACCATCACTGATGGGTAGTCGGGAATCAAAAATACAGCTGTATGGTAATACTCTACATTTTGTATCTACGAGTAAAGTGATGAAACTGCATAGTTAACGCTCCGAAAATATGTTAATAAAATCAGTGTGCTATTAAAAAGTATCATCTTAAAGCTTCACGTGAAAGTAGCATTAAAATTTCCAACATCACAGGTAAACGGTAGAGAAGAGGTAGAGTTGTAAACGAGACTTAAAAAGACTTTGTTTATAGGCGCACTTAAACGAAGATTGTGTTAAAACTCAACCTTTTTGAAGCCAGTTCGATTAAAGCTTTTTTTATTGATCGGTGTGTTGAAGACATAAAACGGCATGTCCAAGTGTTCGGACGCTTAACCGTTATCCTACTCTTATGTAGCAATTAATAATACATTATTCAGTCAAACATTTTTTCAAACTATCTGAAATATTTTTCTACGCAGCACATTACTTTACAGACATAATTTCTAAAGTCGTCTGCGTACCTTAATGACACCTACTTCTCCTACAATTATTAAATAGATAATAATGATACTTGTGGAAACTTTTGATTTTTCAATATACATATATGTGTATATATGTATAATATACACATATATATACATCTCTATTGGTTGTACTATATATGAAAGAAAGAAAGAAAAAACATTTATTGACCGTACACAAGAATACGCACAAATACATAACATTAATTAATATTGCACGATAACACAAATGAATAAAAACAGTATATTAATAATATAAAATAACACAAAAAGTAATAGAAACATATACGGCCAAAAGGTCCTGCCTCAGTATTAGCTGCTGTGACGCTATACGCGCAGCAGCACTGTTATTCTGGCAGAACCTCTTGAGTGGACGATTTTAAATTTTAAACAGCACCACATTTGAAAAAATAAAAAAAACAATATAATTAGACTGAGTAAGACTAGAACACAACGATACATAAATACGAATTATAAGAATAAAAGAATACATAAATAAATATGAATACTTGAATGAAAAAATAAAAGATGACAAAAAAGCAATACATAAATATTAGGTATCGAGGAAAGAAAAAATAAATAAAAATAAATACGGGTGAAACTGAACGCATCCTATATCTGTCAAATTGACGTTACTAATTGATTTGCTAAAAAAATAAAAATTGTTGAAATATTAAAGTACAATACATAATATTAGTTTTCAAAATGCATTGGCACACAAAAGGTTCAGCTTCGAATTGGCGTTACAACAAGGAAATAATAAGGTTGATGGCTGAAAAGAGACCTACAACGATAAGAGGCAACTCTCAAGTGAAGATGCCGGGAATGTTTTCTACCAAACTCGACCCGCTACGTGAATACATCATAGATATAGTATATACAAGATACACAAAGGCGGCTTAAAGGCATGGCAAAAATATTGAAGTAAATATGTGTTGGTGAATGTCTATGTGTAAGTTCCAAATAGTGTTGTCCACGCTAAAAGTTCTTATTATCGATAATGATGTAAATCAACGGGCGGTCTCTTTTCGTACAGAAACCAAGAATTTTTAATCCAAAGGTATTTTAATCCAGATGAATCTGAATCATCAGCAAACCTATAATTGTTTACAACTTATAACGACGGTGACCGATGGTGGCCAGTACTTAGTTACTTTGAGCTAATATCTGCGATACCTACTGAGCTCGGAGGAACTGAGATATTAATTTAAATTAAATGCTGTGAAGGGCAATTTGTTTCAAATGAAATACTCGTGATAAATAACATATTTATTTGCATAGGGATTAATATTAATGTTTATGAAAACACCTTCGCAAATAATGCATTATTTTAGATAAATTTAAGAAGTTATTGTGAGCTAACCTTTAAAGATATGACATTCTGTCATGCTGTCACGGTCTTTTTTAGAACTCTCATACACGACTTTTGCGAAACTTTAACCGTTTTCACAGCGCACGCAGCGGAAAGTTCTATGTAGGAAAAATGTTCAATCATTCTTTATTACTGCTCCACTACTATTGTTTTTAGTACAGCCCATATTCTTTATCGATAAATAAGAAATCTAAAACTGAAATATTTTTTCTACTTGGTCCAGTATTTCCTGAGATAAGTAAGTTTAAACAACAACTCTTCAGCTTTATAATATCAGTATAGATACAGTAAATTAATTAACTCAATACTTTTATATTATTTTATTTATTACATTCTCAATTTTAACACTTTTTTGAGATGTGTTCGTATCGTTTCCTTGCTTAATTTACAATTCATTTACGTGTTTAATTCTAAGATAAGCATAGTTTCTATTAAGAGTTTAATCTGGTCTATTTTAAGTCCGCATTCATTTTTCCATCAATGCTGAACTGTATGGAAACCTGAAAAAAACGAAATTTATTTACCAATATGTATGTTTTATATCGATTGTAATGACGTCACCGCTTTGTCAAGCACTAGCGTAAACAAACAATTTGCTATTTTATACATTATTTTCGCGAATTTAAATAAAAAGCACTATTTATACTCAAATATATAAATGGAAATAAAAATTATATTGAAAACTTATATTTATAAGCCAATTTCTAGCTGAAATTAGGTAAAAAATGGTTCGTAAAATTCCAATGATAAAATCGTATTTACCAGTAAATATGTATTAATTCGGATTATTTCGCCTAGTAGCGTTGCATCCAGGTACAGTACACGACACCATAATTGTATTAAGTAATAATTACAATATTAATAGAATAATTAGCAATAATATTTACAATTTTCACTGACACTGACAACACGGGCCGCTTTGGGCTCTTAGTCGCGAAAAACAATAACATATTTCTATATTTTCTCTGTCTCTTTTTTCTCGGGCGTTCAGAATTGATTAAGGACCTCTCACTCCCACGCTTTGTGTATCTTGTAAGCGAAGCGCGCTAATACTAAATCTATGGAATACATGGAAGGTTGGTCGTTATATATATATATATATATATATATGTATATTATAGTACAACCAACAGAGACGTTCATTGACAGATTAACTGAAGTACTTTTTTATGTGTCTAAATTACCTATTTCTTTACATTTTCTATTAACACAATGACGTTACGATGTTACACTATTCAATAGACGCACTTTTATTATATTTTGTAATAAAAAAATAGGTTTCAAAATACGTGAATAACTATAACGATAGTTTAAGGTATTGCGATGTTAATTTTAAATGAGCTCTTTACATTTTTTTTTAAACAATTACTAATTTTGGCAACGTGGTTGGGTTGGTTANCTATTTTTTTAATCTGTTATTTTGAGTGGCTACGGAACTTTATAACTATTATCAATATTAATATAATACTTTCATTGTGTGCGTCAGATTTCATTTTCGTAAATAAGTGGCAAAACTTTATCAAACTGTTGATTAACTTGTGTGTTTTGTTTCGAAGACGTGTAGTAATACCAGTGTTTATATTTTTGGACCAAGATATAGGTGTGCATAAAGGATATTCAAAGTGCACCTCTTTAGTGCCCTAATAATGTAAGTATGCATAAGCTACTAGTTATTTCAAATAATGCATTGTTGTTGGTTGTGATAAGATTATTTGTGTAGTACTTACTTATTCGGCGTTACTAAGCTATGCTGAATATTTTGTTTATGCTTAGTTTTATAATACATATTTTAATACTAAGTCAAACAATGTGTTTTGAATAAAAAGAGTACGATCACAGTCAATTTGGTATAAAAAACACTGTATTTTTCATGAGGTCTGAGATAGAGCCAGGTTGTTCTTAATATATCTAAATCCCTTTAAAAAAAGTACCTACCTCCATAATTTTAGACATTAACTATTTATAAATTTAATTTTAAAGAATGTTTCCTTAAAATTAAATTTATTCTCCAGTCTGTAAAAAAAAGTATAAGCTTGTACATGTAGGTATTTAAAAAAAAAGGTTAATTAAAAAAAATTGTGTATGGGGGGTTACCGCCATCTCGTGTTACAATAATATAACTTCGTCTTTTCTGGTACAAAAATGCTGAAGTATCATTATAACAATACTGTTTTAAGAGATTTTGGTTACCCCGCTGGACGCTTTACCATAGAATACAGTGCTTTCAGTAAATTATAATAATAAATTTCTTTATTCTCATCACAATGCATGACTAATTGATTACATAATATTATTATATTAAGACTAGGTATTGTCAACGAGAGACACACACACGAGAGACACACAACTTATGATACAAATAACCTGGGAGGTTCACCGCCATCTCTTGATGATATTTGTCCATACTCCTACGTTTATGTTGCATAAACGAGCACATGGTAATACGTAGTTCTTACCCAAAATGATCACTTTAGAATTATTTACTTATAAGAATTCGCTTGTGTCATACCAAATAGGCCGCCCACTTCCAACCATATTATTAATGATGGAGACATATATCATGGTTTCAATTATAATTAAGATTTGACCATATCCCCACCTTATTTGAAAACCTACTAAATTTATGACAGAAATAGCCATGACCATTTCGCTAACTTTAATTTGGGCGTCATCGTCCTACGTGGTTATTGGTGTCGTAAAACTGATGGCTTGTAATTTGTACTAATGGTACACCTACATTGGAGAAAAGAACTCATAATAAATGCTATTTATGTGTATGAAATAAGCTACTTATACAGATACTGATGATATAGTAATTGAATAACATCTTAGGTTTCCTACGAACTGTTGTGCGCGTGTGTGTGTGTGTGTGTGTGGTGGCCTCTCAGATCCCTAATGACCTAACCGTGTAACTTGTGGGGTACTGACACTATCCGGGAGATGCACAGCTACTGAACTTAAATAAATAAAGAATTGATTATTTCCAGAGTTTGCCTATTTCTAGTACGCTAATCGATCACAGTACAAATTAATATAGTTAAGGATGAAATTTATATAACTGTTTTATACTTATATTTGTTTTAATGCAGTAGTAGGTATATACCCTAACGGTAAATGAATTTAGAGAATAGTGTTGACAAAATCGTGTTCCGACAGGTTATATTAGGCGATTATCGGATTCTTGTATTGTACGACCCATTTGGTGTTGCGGTTGAGAGGTCGACTGCAAAGCCAAGGGTTCCGGGTTCGATCCCCGGACGCTACAAACATTTGTGTGCATGAAGATGTCTGTTTGTAATAGTCTGGGTGTTTTCTATGTATAATATGTATTTATTTACAAAAAAAAATTATATAAGTATGTTTATCCGTTGTTTAGTACCTATAACACAGGCTTCACGCTAACTTGGGTCTAGATGGCGCTGTGTGAATGTCAGTGGATATTGATTTATTTATTTGTATACATTTTTTGCCCCATCCACATTAAACAAACTTTTCATCGATCCTCGGCTTAGGAAAATTTTGTAGCCTGGTTTTAATAAATCGTAATTGCATCTTGAAATGTTTTGATTTTTGCTATACAATGCATTCTAATATTCTCTACTACGTAAACTCTTCACTCAAGGAAATACGTATACTTATATTGAGGTTACGTTTTTCTCGAAAACATATGTGACACAAGGTGCCCACGCTGTCGGCTTTATCTCAGATAAGAGGTTGCAACATTGGCTGTTCTTGGATGGAAATACTCGTTAACATAGATTTCACTAGTGGTTAATGTTTCATCTAATTAAAAGTTATTATTATTGGACAGCCTTATTATTATATCGCGGGACAATTAAGTATCTAGTGTTTATCGGGAGTGTATCCCGTAAATCAATCCAGGGATCTCTACATTACCTTTTCGGCATGATTTCTTAAGCGGTCCTATATTTCTATCTTTTTTTTATCTATTGTAGGCCATATATGGATAAAAGTCTTTCCCGCTATCCTATCTACATAGCGGTGGCTTAACCATTATCTAAATATATTATATTATCTGTGCCTAATACCATACAATATTGCCACGACTGAATGTCTAAATTAAACTTATTAAGCTCGCAATTTTTCTAAATACCTACACAATCAGTATCCGTCATACATTCACGTTATAAAAAGCTCTACATAATTAATTATTCGCATATGAAGTATTGCGGTAATTTTGTATTGTAGACAAAAAATAATGGCTTGCCTCTCGTATGCACTTGTTACGAGAAGCATGAAACTACTATAACAGGTGTTCGTGGCACGTGCCATAAGCCAGCTGGCTGTTTTTTCTAGACTACAATTATTGTATATACAGTCGTAATAGCAGGAGCAGTCATTTCGTGTTGAGATCGGCTAAGCGTCGCATGCAAATCCCTAGTTAGTCTAATGGCGCGTATTAAAACGGTAAACTTATCTATTATTATGCTACAGTCGCTTATGTATAGTGTGCATACATTTTTTTAACATTTGAAGTAATCGCTTGTAGAAAATGCGATGTATTTATTCGGATATGAATAAGTATGTAAGACGAGTACTTGAAGGTGTTTGTTAAATACTCGTATAATAATTATAAAGTTTTTGTTGTTGGTGGTGGGCTTCGACCCGATCTCTCCATAGCTATGCTGTGCGGGAAGGCTTGTGTCCTGCAGTGGGACATTAAAGGCTGATGATAATGAGCAACTAAAAGGGCAAGCGTCATCATGTAAAGATAATATTCTAGTGTTGATATTAGGCTAGAAAGAGACCATCGTTCCATCATTTGTCTTCGAAGAATATAAGCACTTGTACATGTTTAAATTAAGTATAAGTAACCATCACTGATGGGTAGTCGGGAATAAAAATACAGCTGTATGGTAATACTCTACATTTTGTATCTACGAGTAAAGTGATGAAACTGCATAGTTAACGCTCCGAAAATATGTTAATAAAATCAGTGTGCTATTAAAAAGTATCATCTTAAAGCTTCACGTGAAAGTAGCATTAAAATTTCCAACATCACAGGTAAACGGTAGAGAAGAGGTAGAGTTGTAAACGAGACTTAAAAAGACTTTGTTTATAGGCGGCACTTAAACGAAGATTGTGTTAAAAGCTCAACCTTTTTGAAGACAGTTCGATTAAAGCTTGTTTTATTGATCGTTGTGTTGAAGACATAAAACGGCATGTCCAAGTGTTCGGACACTTAACCGTTACCCTACTCTTATGTAGCAATTAATAATACATTATTCAGTCAAACATTATTACAAACTATCTGAAATATTTTTCTACGCAGCGCATTACTTTACGGACATAATTTCTAAAGTCGTACCTTAATGACACCTACTTCAACTACAATTATTAAATAGATAATAATGATACTTTTGGAAACTTTCGATTTTTCAATATATATGTAGTACAACCAATAGAGACGTTCATTGACAGATTAACTGAAGTACTTTTTTATGTGTCTAAATTACCTATTTCTTTACATTTTCTATTCTAACACAATGACGTTACGATGTTACACTATTCAATAGACGCACTTTTATTATATTTCTGTAATAAAAAAATAAGGTTTCAAAATACGTGAATAACTATAACGATAGTTTAAGGTATTGCGATGTTAATTTTATAATGAGCTCTTTAAATTTTTTTTTAACCAAATTTAATACTAATTTTGGCAACGTGGTTGGGGTTGGTTATTATCATATAAAGTTGTGTGAGGACACACCGTTGGGTCTGAATATAGGTTGTTCCTAGATCCCTAATAGCTTTTAAATTTACAACTCATATCGCGGGCCAAAGGGGCGTATACGAAAACCGTACTATTTTATTTGACCAATCGTCTCTAAATTTATCGATACACAATCAATATCTGAATATATTGTACGTAAACAGTATTATTGGCTATTTTAGAGTAGGTTATCACTAATTTAAAAAAACTAATGTACGTATGTTTTAAAAATCACTTAGAATGTTAAACACGCACCAACGGATGTGGCCCGTTAGCTGTGCTAATAGCTACGTAATTGCCAACGTCATCGAATCCATATCCTACAATTTGCCGGTGGTTACTCTTCACCTTTAATTATACGTAGTTTTATGTATCATCGCTGACAGTTATTGCAGGCGATATTTAGCCCAGTTCATACACATCAATTGGGTATCCTCGATATTAAATCAATAGTTTCTCACGTTACGTTTTCAAGTGACACTTATGAGTGTTATTAGTACTCATTCGTGTTATAAAATCATAAGTATCAGGTTGTTAGAGTTATTCGTAATGTTTCCAGTTTCTCAACACATTTTGATCATTAGCTGTTAGTGCTTAGAAAGGTAAAGGTTTGCTGTTGTTTAAATTATATAAGTCGATTATAGCATTACTTTTGCCATTTTTGAGGCTCGTCTTATCCTTTGAACTTTTACTTAGTGAGCAAAACTACTACTACTGCAATTAGGGGTAGGCGTAAAAAAACTGTTTCTAAATAAAGTAAGAAGAAAGAAAGAAATATTTTTACTGGCCACAACATACAAAAATAAAACAAAGATAAGTAAAGTTAGTAAGTAAGTATTTAACTAATGGTTAGTTAAATGTGAATAAAACATACATATAACTAATTATTATTAGAAAAAAAACCTAGTGGCCAATCAGGTACAACCTCAGCATAAACTGCAGTAGTAAGGGAACTACTGCAGAACTGATTTTCTGGCTGTACGTGTGGCGACATTTTATTACATAATTTGTGAATAGATAAAAAAATAAAATATATTCAATAAAGTAATAAGGTATCCAGTGAGGGCTTAATATTAAAAGTCACAGTCTCGCAGGCGATGTCATTAGGATGGAGACGCTGGCGTTATTAAATAATCCAACAATATTAAATCTTGTTAGTTTTCCTCTAGACGTCGAAATGAAGGTCTGGATTTATTCACAGTAGGCAAAATTTTCTATTTACATGATTGGTTAAATAAAACATACGGAGGTTTTTTGATTGGAACTGATTCACGACATATTTTTTATCCTTAGAAAAATATTAACTGCATTATGATATTTACGATGCAATGAAATAAGATAAAGGGGTGTGATGAGTATAATTACCGTGCTTTCATTTGTCATTTGTTTCGTCATTCATTACATATTAAGTTAAAATCTATTGGTAAGTTTTGATCATATCCAATGGAAATTTAACAGAAAATTTCATCATCATCATCAGCCTACCTGTAGCAGAATACTACAGGCGCAGGCCTTCCAATACAGTATTACGCTGTAGCGTATAAGAAGATTTGATGACACATAATTCGATTTCAAATCGATTTAGACTTCATTAGGTATAAGAAGCAACCTAATCTGTTTATATGTTATATGCAGTGTTGTATTGCGGTCATGTAAATCAGTGTCAATTTAACCGTGCGCTCTACTCGTGTGTCTTGGCCGTATGAGGTGTTGTCCCTCAAAACGTAGAGCTTTTTCGTGACTTACTGTTTCATATTTACTGTTTTGGGTACCCCTTGTAAGTTTTAGATTCCGGAGATGACAGTAGTACTCGGAAACGAATCACAACCTAAACCACACACAAATGGAGGTGTGTACCTACATCACAAAAATGTTGGTCTCATAATTTTGGACCCACGCGTTAAGCAGAATCACTACCAATGCACCACTAGACGCTTTATAGAATGATAAAGTTGAACCTGAGGTATCATCATCAGCCTATAACGTACCCCTGCAAAGTATACATCTTCTCGCACAACAGCTCCGGGAAGATCGGGCCGTTAACCACTCGGGCCCAATGCTGATTGGTGGGTGTAAACGTCTACCCATCTAATATTGTAGCTGAGACCGACGGCTCAACATGCTCTCCGAATCTTTCTTTCAGACAATCATATGATTCAGCCTAACTTTAGGATTTTTTTTTTAAATTATTTTTATGTTATAAGTGTACAGGACGGTCTGGACGCTCACCTGATGGTAAGTGATACGCCAGACCATGACAGAGCGGCATTAAAGGAGACCAACAATTGATAGACAGTTATTATCCCCCATCAATGCCGCACTGCGCCCGTCACCCGGGACAACAGATGTTAGGTCTCTTATACCCGGTAATTTCACTAGCTACAGTGCCCTCATCCCGAAACACAAAAGTGCATAACACTCCTGTTTCACGGGACGATATCTGGCACTGCGGTGGTACCTACCTAGACGACTCAGTATCGAGTCTACCACCTAGTAAAAGTAAAAGTAGTAGTAGTAAAATCGCACAAAATGACTTTTACTATGTATTCAGGAGGTGTCGTGTATGGGTGCATACCATGATCTAAGTTAACGCTGAGCGCATAGACCTAGCAGTTCCTTACCTTAGGTATTTATTTATTCTTTATACACCAAATACAACAGCACAAAGGCGAACTAAATGCCTAGAGGCATTCTCTACCAGTTTACCTTCGGGTCAAGCAGAAAAAATAAATTGGATGCGGTATATGAAAAAAAACAAAACTATAACAATATATAACACATCGAATACTTAGGGACCTCAGGCATAAATTAAACGATTTTTAAAAACTACGGTAAGTCATTGTATTTTTCTGACTGTCGACAATGCGTATTGTTTAAAGTTTCGTGATCGCTTAGTTGTCAAGTCGTGTGACAGTCGGTCCCTGGCGTCGTGAGTCAAGATGAAAGCCACATCTCGATATGTCCCACATCGCATCGCTAATCTGATCTGCCATTGAACGTGGCGTTGCCACAGACAATAGCGCGGGAACTCGCCAAACCGTATTAACATATGAACAAAGTTACGGATCACTTGGAAGTCTTGGGCCTCATTATGCTGTGTACAGTTAGGTTATTATTATGATGTTGTTCTACTGCACTTAACTTTAATATATATTAAAATCACTAATGGGGTCCATATGATCTGTAATTATTGTACCACACCAACTCTGTACTACATTATCATATACACTATTATCTGCAATTAATTGGCCTGGATAATTTTTGTACACACTTGAGAGCTATAATACTTGATAAACTTGGTAGTATTCTGGAAGGATTCGGCCATGTTAAAGATAAACATTTGTGTTGCCATCGTTTGTACAGTATACATTTTCGTGACTAAATTAACACATCTTTAAGTCTATAATTATTTTATTATTTGCATAGTATCCGCACACTGACTTTACTGGCCATCTAACTACGAGCAGGTTTTTATTTTTTAAGATTCCATACTCGTTTTCAAATATCCAATTAAACAGGTCGATATTCCCAGTTCTTCATATGGTATCTTTCCATATCGATATAATTGTGCATCAGTTCTTAAATTGTTTACAATTGCATTTGATTGTAACTTTCACCTAAATGCTTTATAAAATGATCAAGAACACAAATAATAAAAAAGCTTTGGTCGGCAATCTGTTCTAACATGAGTCATTTCGAAGAGTTGATAAATATGCTTTTGAAGGCACACTAAAGTATTTGTAGTAATCATCATTTCATAAGATTTTGTTTGTTTTTGAAAAATAATTTGAAAAGAGCAGTGGATACGCTTAGATGAGTTTCCGGAAAGAACGAGGATATACACTTCAATAATATAATCGCAGGAGAAATAGGTATCCGACAAAATAGGTGTGTTCTTTAGACAATGACATAATATATAAAATTATGTATTGCAAATATTAAGACAAATAATTATCTTGGAAAGCTTAGCACAAGAGTTTTAAACATCACGAGAAGACTTCGGCGTAGTCATGTTTTTCTTTTACCCAAAATAAATGCATGTCAAAATGTTTCTGTATTGATGGGAAAATCAGTTTTGTAAAGGCTGGCATAAGGTTTTGACCTGTCCGAGGCAGGCTTTGTGTGGCGACATTGACGGATGACGATCATTAATGGTCGGACACTACGTTGTCACCAGACTTTCCCTAATTGCTGGGATGTTGTATACTCGTAGTTCTTACGGATGAATTTGGATCACAAAGCCGTCAACTTCACGGCATTTAGTCGCGCTTACTTCAGCACCGTGAACTTTCAATTATTCTAATCTGTGGCGGCGTGATATATGGATCTTTCGTGGTGGTCTGAGATTAAAATGCTTTTTTTTTTAGTTTACTTGATTAAATTGAGTTAGTATGAATGATAGATATAGTTAGGATAAGCCAAATGATTGGGAGTGGCGTTATAATGTTGGTGAACCTTACATATAACCTTACAGATCACAACAAACAAATGCTATGCAGACCAAATATTTCGGAGTCAGTGTATATTAGTCGAAAGTTGCAATTGCTAGTTTATTACTATTAAAAATATTTGTCGGTTACAATCATTGCTCTTTGCTGCTACTTTGCCCTTTGTAATATCTTGGTTAAATATCCAGTCCTTAGTTAAATACTGTTTCAGAAAAGGTAAAGGGTATATCATAGAACCGGATCATAGTTTTTCAGTCGACCGTAGGTCAAGTATGATCCTCAATTAATAATAATGTGATCCTTACATTTCAATTGCTCCTTCATATGCGACTTGAAGTTTTTTCTCCTATTTATCTTTACGTAAAACTGTATCCTTCAATTTATTACGGGCCCATGAAATAGTCACAAATCACCTAAGATTTGCGTAGCCGATACATATTTAATAGTGACGTATTTCTTCGAGACGTGGTTTGACTCGTGCCGTCGTCGGTCGCCGACTCTGCGCACGCGCAGCCTCCGCTTTTGCTCCTTTTGTGTCACGTCCACGTATATAATACCGAGTGTAGATGTTATGTCTGTGTGTGTTATGGAACACGTGTGCCGACTACAATATGCCATAAGAAATCATTTGTGTGCACCTCGCTTGAGCAGACTGTGTATTCACGCCTTGAAAGGATTTATTAGCGAAAGAGGTGGAGTACTTTTGGTTGAGAACAAAATAAAAATCCATTATTTGTATTTGGTATGCGAGGTGAGAAGAAGTGTAAAGCTTTGGTTCGTTTAAACACTATGAGCTTTTTTATTATTATTACCAAATATGCGTATGTATACAGGGGCTTAAATGAGATATAGAAGCCCTTATTTATAGACTAGAGTATTGTTTTAACATGTGTGGTTAGAAACTCGTAAAAAAATAAGAAAAGTGAGAAAATTTAAACATGATACAATCAAAAGTATAAGTAAGGCGCTTGAACTAAAATCAAGTAACCGTATATCGGAGAACACCTTAAACTAAAAAGAATTCGGAGAAAAATATATAAAGGCAGTGTAAGGGTAACATTTAAATAAAATGTATAGCGACCGTAGCATAAAACAAACTACATACTAATTAATACGTACTACACGGAACAAAATGGTAAACGTAAAATAAATATATTAAATTAAGAATGTCAAATAGTCTAACATTGGTCCGAACAAAAAAAATATAAATGATATTATAGTAACATTGTGCAAGCGTGAACCAGCACCTTTAAAAATCCTTACCATTTGGGTAAGTACCTAATCCTATATATTATACATAGTATTTTTTTTCATTAAAATTGGTCTTCAACTTTTTCATAGATTTAACGACATTGAGTGATATTAATAAGTTCGGTTTCCATGATCATTAATCATCATCATTATCATTATAGCCTACTCGTAAAATTGCCACTACTGGACGAAGGAATTCCCTGATGATTTCCACGCGGACTCCTTGCAGTTGACATCAATCTACTACCCGCCACCTTAACCAGGTCATCAGTCCATCTGGTTGGGGGTCGGCCTACGCTTCGTTGTCTGTTACGCGGCCACCACTCCCGAACCTTTCCGTCCCATCAGCCATTACGTCATAAATACAAAATTATTAATTAAATTAAATCAAAATATAAAACACAGGCCTGAAAAACCTGATACACCTATTACGATCTCAATTACTAGCAGTGAAATATCGAAGCCGTTAGCATACGTGGATTCAATTAAAATATAATAGGTTGGGCGTGATCAGATTCTGGATTTTTTGTGCATCGAAATCCTATTAAAAAAGTTATACACAGCTACTTAAAAGTAACGGCTAAATTATTTAACTGTGCATTAGTGTAGACACGAATAGCTTCGGGCATCATTTCAACCTGGATTCACAAAAACACCAAGTTTAATGTACGTACAGGTGATTACTTTGAAGTAGGTTAAATGATAAAAAAGTAAGTATCTATCTAACGAGAAGCGTTAATATTTTTAATAAGAAACTCCGGAAGAAAATAAAACTATATATGCCTTGATTTTATGTTTATCAGGTTTAAGATCTTTATTGTATCCTAATCATTTAATCTTAATGCTTTTTTAATTACTTCTTTCTTTCAACTTATTGCAGGCTGCTGCTGGACATAGGTCTCCCTTATTCAATTTCTTCATAGGTAGGCAAACTAGCAAACTTAACTGTTTGCCTGATGTTATGTGATACCGGACATCAATGGATTCCAGAAAAACAACAAATGCAATGCCGTCCAGGAGTTTCACCGCCGTCTCTTAAAAAAGTATTACAATAATCATACTTAGCCTTTTCTAGTACAAAAATGCTGACGTATCATTACAGTAATACTGATTTAAGAGATGGCGGTAACTCGACAGTACAGCGCCATTTAGCCCCAATTTAAGCAAGGAGGTTATGGTTATACAATGTGTATGGTAATATACAACTGATAAACTTTTTATCAACAGTGGTATAATCCAAAGCTAATACAAACAGTCATCTTCATACACACAAATTTTTGTACTGCACCGAACTCGAACCCGTGTAAAAGCAACCTCAAACTCATCATCTCATCATCATCTCATCTCAACCATTACACTACATGGGTCAAGACATAATTTTATGTACCTAACCCAAGGAATCGAAATAATAGTAGGTAAAAATTACGACTCTGATCTTCTAATTAAAAGTTCAACATCAATCCCTTTACATGGGAATCTAGTACATATAAAGTCACAAGTGCCTTGAATTTCAAGTTCAGTGGTACTCGAGACGGAATGCTTTTAAGGTTATCACTCAACTTTATTTATTGCCCGGAGCACTTGAGTAGGAACAAGCAATGCCTTTTTCAAAGTTAACTTGAAGCCAGTTGAATGTGTTCCCAGAGAAATGGGATCACTTGGGTTAATATCCTTTTTTGCTGCAAAAAAGTGTTGCGATTAGTGAGCACGCTTGTGTGTTCAGATATTTTTGGTTCGTAAAAAATAAGTGAACACTTATTTTACTAATTTTGGAATGTTACAACATTTTATTACGCATCGTATCAATTTGTTTTGTTTAAATATATAAATACTATGTATGTATAGCAAAATAATTTGTTAAAATCCGTTTTACTTAACGGAGGTTCCTACCTGCGTAAAGTATATTAAATTAGAAGATGTGTCCCACTTCGCTGGATTTTTGCAATGACAGACGATATTTGTATGTAATAATAGTAGGGGGCATAACCATATTTTTAATACAGCTGAGACCAGCTGAGGGTTTTCATCAGACACTTCAGAGCTTCGATTTTTGACACCAAATGAAGCAGCCCACCAAGTTGATTTTTTTTTGTAAAGGCGGTACGTAGATCTGTAACAGTTTGATTGGGCCCTTATGTTTTCTAATCAGTGTCACCAGGAACTCCAGATCTTCGATTATCCTAATTTTTATAGTTTTCCATTTATGTGGCATTTGAACCCTAACTCAGTACCAAATTTCAGCTCTTTAAGTTTATGGGAAGTATTAGTTCTATTTTGATGATCATGAGTGAGTGTCACAAATGCGAAACGTTGCTTTGGCTTAACTTCGGAACTAAATTTCCTACAGAGCTGAAATTTTGTATTTTTTTCTGAAATAGGAAAATTTCAGTAAAGTAAACTCGACTTGGCGGGGCTCTGCTGTGGCCCCTGTTTTTTATCATAATAATTATTTCGGTATTACGGGCATGTTCAAATTAGTTATAATAATTCAAGAATCGCAATTATGTTGCAGCCGTAGCAGTAAATGTCTGTATTGAGGAAAATTATAGTAAACAAACGATTGTATTTGAACAGTCAATTATTTATATTGAACAACCTTTCAACGATGGCGTCTAATCATTTTATTAGGATCGTGACTTGCGTTCGATGACTGGTAATTTTGGATTGGAGACCAAACTTAAAACATGTTATTAAGCTTTTAGTGACCGTTTAGCGACAGTTTATAAAGTCAAAGTCATCAGTTTTTCTTCATCTCCAATTATGTATGTTTTTTAAGGTATCATTATTAATTTTTTTTTCATCTCGGAAAGTTTTCTTTGTTTGCTAAGTAATTGTAAACGTTATTGGGATTTGGAATAAGCAAAATTTTTCAACTTTGGAAGTGTCTCTCGCGCAAACTATTAAATTTATAAAAAAAAATATATAAAACATCTATATCATTTTTAAAGCTCTATACTTTGATACCCCACACGGGGTGGAAGGTTAAAAAAAAATTTTTGAGTTTTAGTTCAATGTATGGGGAGCCCCAAAATATATATATTTTTCAGGTTTTTTGTCAAAACCTAATAGCGGTTCACAGAATACATATACTAATAAAGTTTGAATAGTGTAGTGTTTATAGTATCGGAGAAAAAAGGGTGTGACATACGGACGGACAGACAGACAGACAGACAGACAGTCAGACTTGACGAACCTAAAAGGGTTCCGTTTTTTGCCATTTGGCTACGGAACCCAGAAAATGGACACAAATCAGGAAGCTCTGTTGTCTCGACAAAATGAATAAAAAATACTTAATAGCTATACTTGAGCGTATCGAGCTTGGAATGCGGTTAGAGTCGGGGATCATTTCGGTGATTATCGTCATTATAACTTATTACAGAGACTCCCATCATGCCATCATACTGGAGTTAAAGCGACAGGAAAGTTTGGTGTGTTTTGTAAACTATATCGGCGATTTCCCAGTGAAGCTATACGGCGCCAACGGTCATATCGGTGGGTTAACATCTCGCTTAACATTGGTTATATTATGTCCTTTTAAAACAAAAACTTGTCTTGAAGTTGATCACTTTTATCTGAAGATATCTTATCGTCATGATTTGGCCTAAAATACTTTTAGGAAATACTAATTTCTCGCGATTGACAGAATTCACCTTTGAGCTGGGTTGTTCAAGTCCACTGTTTGTAGTGAACTTCACCAGGTAATTTGAGTAAACTAATAACACTTATTTTATATAAGCTTTGCAATAAGCATCACGTATTTTTTCCTAATTTAATTTTTATTTAAATTTAATCCTTATTTGTGACTTGATTAGTTCGAAAGAATTAATTGCTAACGTTTTTTTAATTAAATACCCGACTCTTACTTCTTTAAGCTGTTTCGAAACTTGATTGCATTGTCCTATTTGTAGTAGTTTAATACCGTATGAGGTGCTCTTTAAGGTTTATTTTCGATAAGCCTTGTGTAATCAGGTTGGAGAGTTAAATCTGGAAAGCAATTTCGGGTGCCCGGATTATATACGGTAGAGAGATGTGATGGGATTTTTAACCCTTTACTTAAGCAACTAAAATACATGTACTGATCTTTTAAATTTTTTATAATTAGTCATGAACTCCATTTTAAAAGTAAATCCTGTTATTGTGTAGTTAAATTTTCTTCATACGTAAGTATTTATGCTAGCATTTGGGGTGCTATGAATTCTTGAATTTGCTAAAAATAAGGAATTTTCTCTTGTTAAGTAGACTCATGGTTTTTAGAGAATTCTTATTTGTAAAAATGTGTGTGTGATTAAATTATTTTACTACGTATTCGTGTTTGCATTTCGGATGTTATGAACTCTCAGATTTGCTAAAAATAAGGTATTGTGATCTTTGGACATGACGTACGAGTATTTGTTCAATCATGGATATAATTTGTAGTTGAAGATGTTCATGACATCTTCAACAAATTCTCTCACACGTTTACGCCGGTTTTCTGTTACGCTGTGGTATCCTTCAAGCCGGCTTGTGTTTCACACAGTGTTTTTTGTTTCCTATTTAATTGATTAATAATTAAAAATAAAATAAATAAATATCCACAGACCTTCATACAGTGCTATCTAGACCCAAACTAAGCATTAGCCTGTAATATAGATTCGAAAGAACGGATAAACGTACTAATATATTTTTTTTTGTAACTGCATACAAATAATAAATAGAAAACACCCAGACCAATACAAATAGACATGTTCATGCATACAAATGTTTGTGTTGTCCGGGGATGGAACCCGAAACCTTCGGTTTAATAGCCGACGTTTCAACCATCACACCAGACCCCTTCGTCAAAACCCTTTATAAAGTAAACTCGTTTTTTTTGTTAAAACTCTCTTCCCATACGTACTGCATATGTACTTTGAAATCAAAAGACAGCTTTAATTCGCGTTAAATTAATCACAAATCCCTTCGATTGGTAATGAAAGCAATGAATATACACCACCGGATGGTCAGTGCATAAAACAGAACGTGTTTGATGATAGAACATTATCCGGTCGTATTTTGAATTCAGTGCTAACAGAAACAATCCCATAAATATTTACAGATGCCGCAATCAGCGTTACAAGCGCAGCATCCGTATTCGCCTGCGTAAATAAAAGTTGCGCTCCTTGCGCAAGTGATACGGGAATTAGCCCCGATCCGTGGATATCCGGAAGCATTGCATGTGTATTGCATACAAAAATAACGGTAATATCTTGAAAGACCAAATGCATTGCAAGCGGTTAGCTGAGCTTTGGTTTCGTCTGACACTTGTTTACAAATACAATTCTGTAAAAAATTACGATGTTTTTATCGAGTCTATGTTATGGCATTGTTTCTACAGTTTTGATGTCATGTAATTACAGTAACTATCTCTGTGGTTGTGGCACAGCATTCGGCTTAGAACGGGTTCGAACCCCGGGGCTAAACTGCACAGTGAAAAGTCACTGTGCGATTTTTCCCAGTTTGGTCAGGACTTGTGCAGGCTGAATCAACTGATTGTCCGAAAAGAAAGATGATTCCGTGCTTCGGAGGGTATGGTCCCAGTTACATCGTTACAATCTTAGAATGGTAGTCGATAACACCCACCAATCCGCATTGGACCAGCATGGTGGGATACGGCCTAATCTCCACATAGCTATGGCGTGACGGAAGGCCTATGCTTTACAGTGGGCCGTTATATCGTCAGCATATGACGATGATTTACCGTAAGTGTGAGATACACGAATCAGTCGAAATGAAACCGTGCTATCCGGTTGTTCGTAAAGAACAACCGGCTATGTCATGTCGGTTGTGAGTATTTCTTCGCACGACGGAAGCGAGGGTGGTTACCGGAGACTCAAAAATATTTTCTCCTCCTTCTCCTTTTTGCAACACACGGAAGTACGAAAGAGTGTCCATGGCCAATATTGTTCATATAATTAATTCTTTTATTGTTTTTTTAGACGTTTTAGGTAAAATCTCAATTAATAAATATTCGGATGAACTTATTAATTATATCTAATAATAAGGTATATAATATACTAGCTATAATTTAAACAAGAAAAACAATAACACAACTATGTTCTCTCCTTTTTCTAACTTAGCAAGATATCCCGGTCTCCGTTTTTATCAGCCCCCCTTCACCAGCAAGGTGTTGGTCTATCAGGCCGGGACGCATTCCACGCTACACTTGCCAATACACAGTCTCTGGTAACTTTTATTAGTCTCTAAAAAATCTAGCAGTCATTGTTTTAACTGAAACATTGTTTTTCTGTCTGGGCGACATTCCTTAGGTACAAATATTTGTCACACATTTTGGATTTTAAGTCCCGCTTAGTACTTAGTTCTACAACCATGACAAATATTAATGCTTTGATGAACTTCAAGGAATAGCATGCAATGCTTTTGTTTTGATAAATGTTACGACACGTTGTCATAAAAGTTCAGGTTGATATACATTTTCATAGATTAAGTGAAGCAGCAGCTATGGTTTATTGTACAATTATTTGGCTATTATTTAGCCATAAATCATGTATATTGTTTAAAATTATCAGTATTAGTAATGGCTTACGGAAACGAGCACTGTGGTTCAATGTTCGATAGTAATAAAAGCTAAATTCAAAAGTCAATAAATATTTGGTAGACTATTTTATGTATTTTACATTAAAAAAAGTTGTCTTAAAAATATTTTTTGAATCATGCAATTTAAGAAAAGAGTTCAAATAAATAATTTATTAACAAAAAAAGTCATAAGATATCGCTATTTGCACACATGCATACACATGTCGGAAAAATATTTTGAATTAGTTTTTTAAATACGCGATTATACAAGCTAAACTGTGTGATATAAATGATTGATTTTTGAAGATTTGTAGTATATATACATTCATTTATGTCTCTCTCTTCATTACATGTACAGAAATAGGTCTTGCTCATTTTTTCGCCAGATATCTCGGCACTCGGCTTTCCTTATACGAGAACAGCGTAAACACGAAAAACTTCAATTGATTTAAACTTTTTGATCGAAATATGATACTAAGACCTACAGTAGGTTTGAAGTAAAAGACGCTAAGTAATTATGTCATTTTTTTTTGTTATTTTAATGGTACATATTACAACAACTGCTAAAAGGCTTCTTGTATTTGCTCTATGTTTTTACTCATAGTCAAACTTCAGTCGCAGATGCTGTAGAATTCACCATGATTTTATGTTGGCTTATAACCTTATAAAGTCACAAAATAATTATGATTTTATGTTGGCTTATAACCTTATAAAGTCACAAAATAAGTTCGCTTACCCAATTAAATAATACGTAGATAGATAGAGTCCTAACTCTAGACATTCCTTTCTGGAACGAAAAGTATGTTGAGTTCTTCACAATGCATAAATATGCTGTTTGTTGTCAACAAGTTACTTTTTATGAACCCTTTCGAGTCTTCCGTCATTCTTTCATAAGTACTGTGTGCTATTATTACGCAATGACTGAATTTACCTCCGCATTCTAGCCATTAGGTGACATTTATTCTTAATGTTACTTGGAAGAAAGTTCATTGTTGTCTGAAAAACTCATTACACTAGTTTGAACTAAGTCGTTTTAATAAGCTTCCGTGTGTGGAATAATAACTTTACGTTTGTTTGATCATCTTTAGTTTAATTAAGGCTATACAGTTAAGAAAATATTTTTTCCTGTACTCAGTTACTGTAATTCATAAAAAAAAGTAATCATTAAAAATTTTGTGATTATGTTATGTAGGTATTCTTCTTTTCATTATTCCCACTCACCTTACTTACATAGCACCAAGTCTAAACTTAAAACAATTCAAAATTACTGTATTGTTAGTTGGTTGACATTTTTAAAAATATCCGATGTTTTGTCTATATTTCGTTGAACTGCCTGTTACTAGAATTACATACTTCTTTGACTACTACCCTATGGTATTACTAGTAAAGTCCCGTCCAATTTTTAGATTGTGATTGCTTTTTACTGATCAATAAAATTATTTACTGTCTGACAAACTTCATTTAACGTACCTTGAATAATAGTTAGTGACTTATTGATTTTCGCAGTCTGTCGCGACCGGTCGATCGCAATCACCATATTGTAATCGCTTAATCGGTTACACAAACTGCCATAGACAAAGCTCCAAGAAACTTAATGAATCGATTCATTGTTTCTTGTTATTCCCGACGGTTGTGAGCTATGAACAGTGAAAGGAAACGGCAAACGGCTCATTGTGCAATTAATATGAAAACTTGCCTTATTAACCCCGATGTTAACAATTATAGCAATGGAAAGGCAGACATCTTTGTTGTGCGAACAGCCGTCAATTTGCCGACTAACAATAAGATGTGACTATGTTTTGTGATGCATATCTCAGCATCTCAAGTAATTAAATTCTTCAGCGGTTGTGCTTACTCACTGTAATAAAATTTAATTTGGCGTAACAGCTAGGCTTTGATTGGTCACTTAGCTTTTATTGATGCGTGGATTTAACACCTAAGCCCAAGGTAATGTCAGTAACAATGAATGAAAAGCGTATTCTGTAAATTCTATGGTCTCGTCTCTTAGAAATTTTATGGTAAGAACGTTCCATTTGTACTTATTAAATAGGATGAGAAATAGAAACTTAAAAACCTACATTGCATTATGCCTAATTAAAAAATCAAATCAGTGTAGATAAAAGGCGCGTCAAAATCATTTTACCGTGTCATTTTTCACTTCCAATTACCATACTATTACTTATAGCTGCCGGAATAGTTTATTAGAGAGTTAGAATACAATCTTAACGGCGCTTTTGCAGGAAAATGTTTGATATATTGATCATGGAACGTCATCATTCAAAGGCAAAAGTTATAAAAATCAAAACAAATTGTTTATTGTTCCAGATACGTCTTCGAAATGCTGCAACGGCATAGATTACCGTCATCCACAAAATGGCGTGCGTGTGATTTGTAATGGCCGCCGCAATGGCGACTCCCGCGCACGACCGCTACCCGCGCGACGCTGAACTCAGACCTCAGCACTCCAGAGAAGATTCCAGGGACTCTGGAATATTCCACACCACTAAAGGACTGTGGAATGCTCCAGGACTGAATAACTGCTTTTTAAACAGCGCCGTTCAAGTAAGTGCTTTTTAAAAGTTTGCACATGCGAATGTACGATTTTTTAAGGTTTATCCGATTATGGTTAGCGTAAATAACCGAGTATTTGTTTAAACGACGTGGGCGGTACTTATTGACATGGACATATTCAATACGTGACCGGTGATGAGATAATCGTGAGATTTTTTTCTACGGCTTACTGGGACCTCGGTTGTGGCACGATATTTTTAGGCATAACAAGATAATATTTACAATTCTAAGAAGTGTCATTTAAAAAACCCGTTTAGAATGTTTGGGTATGTTTAAATATAATAATACAATTTTTAAACTCACCCTTATCGTGTTACTTAATTCAAATCAAATCAAATCAAAATATTATTTATTTCATTTAAAACCAATAAATGTACATGACAAGCTCAAATTTAACATAGGTTAACATAATTCACATTTGCCTGAACTAGGTAAACCTGTTTTTCAGGCGACTTATTTGCCAAATTACAATAATCACTTACATGGTAAAATAACAATTTCATAACTCGCAATTCATACCAAATAGTTACCTAACATTTTCATGGTTTTATCATACCCAAACAATTAATTACAAAAACATGTAATTCATTGTTTAGGTATGAAAATACGTAAATTTTTGGGAATATATGCTAATTACTGCATTCAGTCTATTGTATAAAAAAGGGCCTAAAAAAGTGTAAAATTTACGTATATAGGGATGTTTTGTTTTAAAATTCTGAGGGAAAACAATATCTTTCCGTCGTTTAGTTGTTAGTTCCCTATTGTCGACTTATTTGTCAAATTACAATAATCACTTACATGGTAAAATAACAATTTCATAACTCGCAATTCATACCAAATANCATTTATTCTTAATGTTACTTGGAAGAAAGTTCATTGTTGTCTGAAAAACTCATTACACTAGTTTAAACTAAGTCGTTTTAAACTTCCGTGTGTGGAATAATAACTTTACGTTTGTTTGATCATCTTTAGTTTAATTAAGGCTAATACAGTTAAGAAAATAATTTTTCCTGTACTCAGTTACTGTAATTCATAAAAAAAAGTAATCATTAAAAATTTTGTGATTATGTTATGTAGGTATTCTTCTTTCATTATTCCCACTCACCTTACTTACATAGCACCAAGTCTAAACTTAAAACAATTCAAAATTACTGTATTGTTAGTTGGTTGACATTTTTTTAAAAATATCCGATGTTTTGTCTATATTTCGTTGAACTGCCTGTTACTAGAATTACATACTTCTTTGACTACTACCCTATGGTATTACTAGTAAAGTCCCGTCCAATTTTTTAGATTGTGATTGCTTTTTACTGATCAATAAAATTATTTACTGTCTGACAAACTTCATTTAACGTACCTTGAATAATAGTTAGTGACTTATTGATTTTCGCAGTCTGTCGCGACCGGTCGATCGCAATCACCATATTGTAATCGCTTAATCGGTTACACAAACTGCCGTAGACAAAGCTCCAAGAAACTTAATGAATCGATTCATTGTTTCTTGTTATTCCCGACGGTTGTGAGCTATGAACAGTGAAAGGAAACGGCAAACGGCTCATTGTGCAATTAATATGAAAACTTGCCTTATTAACCCCGATGTTAACAATTATAGCAATGGAAAGGCAGACATCTTTGTTGTGCGAACAGCCGTCAATTTGCCGACTAACAATAAGATGTGACTATGTTTTGTGATGCATATCTCAGCATCTCAAGTAATTAAATTCTTCAGCGGTTGTGCTTACTCACTGTAATAAAATTTAATTTGGCGTAACAGCTAGGCTTTGATTGGTCACTTAGCTTTTATTGATGCGTGGATTTAACACCTAAGCCCAAGGTAATGTCAGTAACAATGAATGAAAAGCGTATTCTGTAAATTCTATGGTCTCGTCTCTTAGAAATTTTATGGTAAGAACGTTCCATTTGTACTTATTAAATAGGATGAGAAATAGAAACTTAAAAACCTACATTGCATTATGCCTAATTAATAAAATCAAATCAGTGTAGATAAAAGGCGCGTCAAAATCATTTTACCGTGTCATTTTTCACTTCCAATTACCATACTATTACTTATAGCTGCCGGAATAGTTTATTAGAGAAGTTAGAATACAATCTTAACGGCGCTTTTGCAGGAAAATGTTTGATATATTGATCATGGAACGTCATCATTCAAATGCAAAAGTTATAAAAATCAAAACAAATTGTTTATTGTTCCAGATACGTCTTCGAAATGCTGCAACGGCATAGATTACCGTCATCCACAAAATGGCGTGCGTGTGATTTGTAATGGCCGCCGCAATGGCGACTCCCGCGCACGACCGCTACCCGCGCGACGCTGAACTCAGACCTCAGCACTCCAGAGAAGATTCCAGGGACTCTGGAATATTCCACACCACTAAAGGACTGTGGAATGCTCCAGGACTGAATAACTGCTTTTTAAACAGCGCCGTTCAAGTAAGTGCTTTTTAAAAGTTTGCACATGCGAATGTACGATTTTTTAAGGTTTATCCGATTATGGTTAGCGTAAATTACCGAGTATTTGTTTAAACGACGTGGGCGGTACTTATTGACATGGACATATTCAATACGTGACCGGTGATGAGATAATCGTGAGATTTTTTTCTACGGCTTACTGGGACCTCGGTTGTGGCACGATATTTTTAGGCATAACAAGATAATATTTACAATTCTAAGAAGTGTCATTTAAAAAACCCGTTTAGAATGTTTGGGTATGTTTAAATATAATAATACAATTTTTAAACTCACCCTTATCGTGTTACTTAATTCAAATCAAATCAAATCAAAATATTATTTATTTCATTTAAAACCAATAAATGTACATGACAAGCTCAAATTTAACATAGGTTAACATAATTCACATTTGCCTGAACTAGGTAAACCTGTTTTTCAGGCGACTTATTGCCAAATTACAATAATCACTTACATGGTAAATAACAATTTCATAACTCGCAATTCATACCAAATAGTTACCTAACATTTTCATGGTTTTATCATACCAAACAATTAATTACAAAAACATGTAATTCATTGTTTAGGTATGAAATACGTAAATTTTTGGGAATATATGCTAATTACTGCATTCAGTCTTGTATAAAAAGGGCCTAAAAAAGTGTAAAATTTACGTATATAGGGATGTTTTGTTTTAAAATTCTGAGGGAAAACAATATCTTTCCGTCGTTTAGTTGTAGTTCCCTATTGTCGATTATTGTCAAATTACAATAATCACTTACATGGTAAAATAACAATTTCATAACTCGCAATTCATACCAAATAGTTAATAGTTACCTAACATTATATGCATTTTCAAAATGGATCGTATATATTCTTGAAGAATAATTGTTAAAAATAAATGTTAAAGTCATTACTAGAACCATTAAAATCTGTGGCTGACTTGTCCTCTAAGAGAGGTCAATAATCCATTTTGAGATTACGTAAGCTGTAGAAAATATAAGGAGATAATTCAGATGATAAACGGGAGGCATTAGTGAGGCGACGAACACTCGGGCATTATTCAAATTTTAACGGGTGCGTAAACCTTCGGTTTTTTTAAATAAGTCATTGTCATTGACGTCAGCTGAAAAAGGTGTTTAATCGTTGGGCGTCCTAAAGGATTATAAAGGAGAGTTGCTACTTGATGCCTTTTTTGACTGTTTTATTGCTTTTTACATGAAATGTGTATTTGTTATTTTACCCTTTAAATTAAACGAACAGTTAGTTAAAGTGGTAACATGATAAACAACCAGTATGCCTCCTTCGGGCATTCAAGACTACACAGTACAGAAGTCAAGTCAACACATGACCCCTGTGGACGAGTATGTTACATTCAACCGTTCAGAATTGAACTTTATTTGCTTTGCTTTAGCTTTTAGTTTTGCATATTCATGTTTACGAAGAAAAGCCGGTGTAAATGAGCGAGTACCGTTGTGAAGATGCGTGTGTCACCATACCATATTGTTTAAGAGACCGCGCGCTGTTTACTTATGACCGAAAAGATTTAGCGCGTTGGCCGCATGCTAAGTGGAAGACCATTTGATGTTTTAATATTGGGGGAATCAACTTAGACAAATATAAAGAATAAATGCATAGCTTAGGGTAATGATCAAAAATAGAACGTACCTATTTTAAAATTCACAAATGTACGGGCCATATTTAGTTTCTTTTTATTTTCAACAAGTATTTTAATAAAACCAGTGTAAATGACAACTTTATATTCAATTGCACATAAAGAGGCATACTAAAACCATAACTTATAGCGTGCATAGGTACCTGATAAGTGAGGATAAAGTACCTACTAGAAGAATCTCACTAAAGTGGACCCTTGGGTGGAAAATTAAATTCTGTTTGATGGACTTAAACTATGTTTTAAATTTTCATTTATTTACGATTTGACATAAAGAAAGAGAGATTTATTTGGCACAAAATAAAAACAATAACAGATAACAGAAAATCTTAAAGGCTAGTGCCAAACAGGACCTCACTCAGCAAAGGCCCTGACACGCAAATGCATGCCTGGACGCTGATTTTCAATGAAGCCCTTTTGGTGTACAGTATTACAAACTAAATAACTGATTAAAATTAATAGTAGTATATAAAATTAGACACGTAAGTATGTAAGTTTTGACGGAGGCCACATATTATATTAAAACCATAGAAATTATAAATAAAACAAGCCAAAAAAGCAAGCATGTATTTACAAAATTTATTTATAAATATATATACACACATATACACATAAAATATACATAAACATACATACATATATACACATACACTATACATATAAAATACATATATGTGTGCGTGCATACCATGGACATGTTGATCTCCACGCCTGCACTACTTTTTTGTTATCTACATATTTAGATTTGTATAATACTTAACTGCTTAATAATACTTTTTAGATTGTATTTTTACCAATACTTAATATGATAAAAATAATTTGCTTTATATAATTATTTTGTACTTAACACATTTTTTTTAAAAGAGTTACTACTGAGTTTCTTGCTGGTTTCTCCTCAGTGAAAAACTACCTCCCGAACCAGCGGCAGCTTCATTTGACATTCATAAGCGCTCTGCAAGGACCCAAACCGAATAAACACTTTTCATTTTCATTTTTCATTGTAGAAATAAGAATAAAAAGGGAAAATATTGTTACAAATGGACGTAATTAAAATGACATTAAATATGGCGGCTAATATGTGACCATAGAGTATGACATGCGAATTGTCAAATAGCAAAGAGTCTAGTATGTTTCTAGATATTTCGCGAACTATGTAGAATGACGTCGACGCTTCGAGCTTAGCGGGCGGACAGGTATATAAGGCAGGCCGATGGGTGTGCGGGCAGTCTTGTGTTCTACTCAAGAGCGAACGAAAAGCGAAGTACCTGCGACTACAAGGAAGAAGCGAGTGATACAGCGATACCTAAGGGATCGTCGAGTGTGATTTAAGAGTGTGAAGAGTTAACGAGTGATTATTGTGCGTGCGTGAATTGACTTATTGAGAGTGTAATTGTAATTAGTTGTGTGTAATTTATAGTGGTTAATTAATAAAGTGTGTCACCGTGTTATTCTTCGTGTTTGGCAATAATTTATCCTGAACCCCCAGCTCGTAACAATATGTATCTGAATTGTGTAATTGTAAAATAAATATTTATGTCCAAGAGAAGTAATATAATAAATGTTGCTTAATAAATCAGTTTTAATGAGCCCCACGATAGCTAAATCACATTGCATTAGCAGAAATCCTTTTCTCGGGCTGGTAACAAATGCTGACTGATGACTGATTTGACAATGTAACAGATATTGCTTGACTTTTAGTTTAAAAGTACCTTTTACCTTAATGTCACGCAATGGTGGAGGCAGATCGTTCCAACAATGTGAACGCTGCCTGCCATAAGGACCTAATAAACATAATCACACGTCAATTTAATTCTTCGTGTTGTTAAACTCGTTCGAGCCATAAACAGGCATGCAAACGGTAGCCATGATTTGAACCTAGCTGCCAGTCTTTGTTTGAGATATAAGGGTTATCAACGTAATAATTTGCACTATATACTCTTTATTCTCGTATAAATTTGTTTATATATTTCTATGTACCGTGTTCAAAAGCTTTAAATGAAAAAGGAAATTAAAATTTAGTTACGTGAACTGAAAATGATATTATAATATTAGGTATTTTTACTCTGAAAATATGTTCCTCAGTAACAAGAGCAACTTGAACAATTACTCAAATCAAAAGATGATAATTAAAAAAGCTATATACCAAATCACCAGTTGCGTTGTGACGGTTTAATTACACCTTTGTTTACAGAAAACGTAACCCGATCCACACGGAATTTATTAAAGTGAACGACACCAACAATTAAGGTGTGAAGCAACGAACGCATACACGACGCATGATTTGAATTCCACTACGCTCGTTGTACGTTGATAAATCTGATCCAATTTACATAGACGTAATTACCGCACGGAAAGATCCCAGTGGTGTTGTAAAAAATGAGTAGACATCGGTACTTAATGGTGCGATGGGCGCAACATCAAACTTCCATCAAAATTCCAGACGGAGTGAGCGCTTCTACGAAAAAAGGCAAATGATGTCATGTAAGATGACGTTATGGTAGCAAATGAGATGTTATTGGTTACGTGTACGTAGTTTCGTTTGATGACATCTATCATGTTTATGATAGTCTGAAAAATTGTATTGAGTTTAAACTTTTGCTCGCTGAGAATTTATTTTTATTTAGCTTTGATCTTCTTGGGTCTTATATCGTATTTATTCATTTCATAGCTCGCTGTAAGAATGGTATACAATGAGTATTGGGTAAAGATTAATTTTCGCCTTTTTGTAACGCTCTGCTGAACATCAGTAATTTGATTTACCACCTGTCTAGGGCTTAAATATTAATATAGAATGCAAAATCGTCACACGGCATTAGCCTTAAATCGTTGCGTTTTATGATGTAAAATTATTATAGAGTTTATTTTTCCCTGATATCTAGTTTTTTAAAACGAGCGTATACCTATATGAATTACATATATATGTAAACCAGTAACTGACACGCGCCAACTATTTATTCATTATTCGGCGTGCAAATGCAATTATTTATACATGATACGGTTCATGGACTGCAACCTAACAGGAGCATTACTAAAGGAAAACTGATAATTCACGGTCCCTCCTCAGGCACGAGCCAAGAATGCGAGCATTAGTCCCTATATCTTAGAAGATTCGTCGCGGTATGTCAAATTTAGTAAAAAATAAAGAGATTACGTTTTATTAAAAAATTAATGCTATGGAATTTACAAAAAATATGCAATAGTAATACGACCGACCTTGTCGAATTATAGGAGGTGCTTGATAAGACAGGGGCCGGATTACCAGGGGTTCACTGTATAAGCGTGCTTATTGTTCTAGATAAAAATTGCATAAACAATAACTATAGATTTCGTCCCGGTCTAGGTTACATCGTATTTTGAATGCAATATGTGTGTATAGAATTCTTAACGTAAATACTTCATATGGACTGGGCTAGGGTGAGAGTAGGAATGTACCTATTATGGTACACTAACCCTACAATCCAAAATCTAAAAACATACTAACACATGCGTGTTAAGGCGTCTGTATATAAACAATACGTAGAACGCGAGCCGAATAGATGATAGTGAAATAACTTGAGTAAGCACACGTGCACCTGTTCAAAGATATTTGTTTGGAAAACGTAACATAACAGAGGCCATCCCACTCGCACATACGGTAGAAAGCGAGGCAAAGTTAAACATTGGGTACTCGTTATTTAAGTATAATAACCATTATTCGAGTCTCAAGTTCCAATATGACGGAGCTGTAGTCATAACATACTGAACGGTAGCTGTAATATAAGCTGGTAAGGAGTAAAAGAGGAGTTTAACTGGTCTTAAATAGTCCACGATATTCCCCGCGAACATCGAACATATACGTAGAGAAAGGGCACATGTTACATAACGTAACTTGTGCCCTTTCTCTGCGTCCGGTCCTTCTATGAATATTTTAATAAGTCATAAATATGTTTAAAAAATCACACATCACATAACCCTCTTTTAACTTGTAGGCCGATCAAGTTTTTACATATTATTAATACATATTTTACGATACAATACCGTTAAAAACTGTGTCGTCCGTTATAATTTCGCAAACACAGTTTATAACAATAGAGTTGTGTCTAGTTGCACAACGAATTTCGAACGCTGCTTTTTCCTAATATCTATTGTTAAAAGGAAATACCATGTTAACGATAACAAGAAGCTGTTTAAAATAGCTTTACTCTTTGTTTGGCAGTACGCTACGCTTAAAGAACAATTTAAAATTAATTATCTTTAAGTTTTGTCTAAGCGTCAAATGCTGACTTTAAAGGCGCATGGATGACTCAATGTTGATTTAATATTTTCTTCAAGGACCTCCACTTTCCTTGTCCAGCTTTTACCGGCAAGCTTTCGCAAGTTATCGGACACGAAACTCAACTCCAGGGTACTTTTAAAAACTAGACAAAATTTACTCGCGGCGTATAATGACGCTATGGTGTAAATTATGTGTTTAGTACTTGTCTTGTATTTTACAAATCTATACTGTACATGCAATTGGTGCAGTTTTACAACCTTACATTTACCGGCTCTAAGGCGAACGTATGCACTTGGTACACGGAAGAGATAAGGCCTGGGTTGATAAACAAAGGGCTTTCTTCCAAGAATATCACACTCCAGATCAAACTCCTGTTCTTATTTCTTACACTGCAAAGGCTCGTTTCGCTCAAGCACTGATATCATGTATTACGAACTCATCTAAGATAACGCAACACTTAAAGGGCTTATCTCGAGCTAATCGCGTGTAGATTATTTTTAAATCGCTTCAATGGAAGTTCAGTGACCGTATATGTTTAATTCAATTAACGTGGAGCGGATGGTTGAGAACAATGCAGGTTTTTTTCAAACATATTTTGGTCACAGTTACCGAGAAAGATTAATAGGGCTATCGCGTGCTCCAATTACTTTTATGGGAACAATTTATTATTAAGCGATGATTCTCTGTGAGGAATCAGTGTCATTCACTTATCCAGTTCACACGAGCCACGATTAATTATAAAACTCATAATTAAAACCGACTGTGTCTTATACCAGACAAGTTTTAAATTTTATTCGTTGATGTTCCTGCAAGGCGTGTTATTAAGTTGTTTCGCAAATTAATTTCTCAGGATCAAAATAACAAATTTGAGTGATTGTTTTAATAAGCAGTTAACACTAAAGTTGTGATTTAATGTAATCATTCCACATTCCTGTTATATTGCATAGTTATCTTTTAGTTTGTCATCGTAGAATTTGTCGCAAGTTAGGTAAGTACATTATATAATCGTGCCTATTGATAATAAATATAAAAGACTTTACTATATCATCGATTGTGCCCTGATAAATTCTATGACATATATTTAAAAAAAAAAAAGAAAATGGACGAATTCCAACCGGTGGAGCAGGCTGGGTTTCGGAGGGGGTTCGGTACGGTAGACCATATACACACTCTGAGGCAAATAATCCAAAAATGTGAGGAATACAATCAACCTCTGCCTTGCGTATGTGGACTACGAGAAGGCATTTGACACCGTCGAGACCTGGGCTGTTCTAGATTCTATGCAGAGATGTCTTATCGATTACCGCTATGTCCAGGTGCTGAGATGTCTGTATGAGGCTGCAACAATGACCGTCCAAGTACATGGAAAGAGTACAAGACCAATCCAGCTGCATCGAGGGGTAAGACAGGGAGATGTAATATCTCCGAAACTTTTACCAATGCGCTGGAGGACGTCTTTAAGACACTCGATTGAAAGGACGGGTATCAATGTTAATGGTCAGTTCATTTCGCACCTGCGATTTGCCGATGACATTGTCATCATGGCTGAATCTCTGCAAGATCTGGAAGAGATGTTGACCAGTCTTAGCTGTTCCTCAAGACAAATAGGTCTCGGGATGAACCTTGATAAGACTAAAGTCATGTTTAATAGTCGGGTATCCCGAGACTGTAGTCGTTGACCGCGTTACAATAGAAGCTGTGCAGGAATATGTGTACCTGGGCCAAATTATACAGTTTGGCAAGCGCAGCTTTGAAAAGGAAGCGAATAGAAGGATATGCTTGGGCTGGGCGGCGTTTGGGAGGCTGCGTCATATCTTTGAGTCTTCGGTTCCTCAGTCCCTCAAGACGAGAGTTTTTGATCAGTGTGTCTTGCCTGTGATGACGTACGGAGCGGAGACTTGGACTCTTACCGTGGGGGCTGGTCCATAAGTTTAAGGTCGCTCAGCGTGCTATGGAGCGTGCTATGCTCGGAATATCTCTGGCGGACAGAATCCGTAATGATGTTATCCGACGGAGAACTAAGGTCGTCGACATTGCGCGAAGGATCGGCACTCTGAAGTGGAATTGGGCTGGCCATGTCTCTAGACGTTCCGATGGATGGTGGAGCCGGAACGTATTGGAGTGGAGACCTCTTTTGGGCAAGCGTAGTGTGGGACGTCCTGTGGCGCGGTGGTCTGATGACTTGCGAAGGGTTGCCGGCGGAGGATGGATGCGGGCTGCTCAGGATCGGGATGGTTGGCGCTCTTTGGGGGAGGCCTATGTTCAGCAGTGGACGAATGTTGGCTGATTGATTGATTGATATTTCATGTCAAAAATACTTGCATTTAAGATTCGTTTTTTCTTTATTTAAGGAGCTTAGTCAATTTTGACTATGAAGCGACATAGTTATGACTAAAATTAAATACAATTACAAACAATTGAATAATATAACAAATCAAGTAGATAAAAAGATGTTGGATGGATGGAGTTAAAAAAGATTCGGTTTGCTTCCACATACATTTTAGCAGGTATCGATGAAATAATATGAATGTGAATGGGAGTGCATTTTCTGCGTAGATGAGTTCATATTTATAAAACTATATTCCTTGCTATGCTGCTTTTTTACAGTTATCTACTGTTTTGGGGATGTGTCACTCTCCTTCAATGAATGATTTGTCTTCAAGAGAATCGTGCTTCATTAAAGATACACAACAATAATTTTTCAGGGCCATCACAGTTTGGATGGCTTAGATTAATCTGGAGGCACGATAGTGCCTCTGCCAAGATGAACCAAGCGAAGCGCAAGAGTAGGCACTACCTACCTTTTCCCAAAGTGTTTCGTTATTTACAGAAAATAGATCACATCAGAAACTAATAGAATGACGCGAGCGAAACGGTGAAGTCGTACATATTGACAAATATGTAAAATTTGATGAAGTAAAGCTTGCTAGAGTTAGGTCTGTAGATTCAGAAGCTTGGCTCTACATGAGATCTGATATCTTTTTCACAGAGCATACCTTATACCTGCAGAATTACAAACGCGGATTAAGAACCTGCTAACACGCACTGAACCCCGTTTATGGCTGTGGTTTAACTACTCTTTAAAACGAAGGCCTCTAGTCCTGCAGAATATTTTTTAGTTAATGGTTCCAGAGTTCAAAGTTGTGTGGCTAATGTATTTCAATTTCGCATGCATTGTTTGATAAATGACTGCGCTGACTGACTAAGATAAAAGTATGGCAGTATTTAAAACAATATAGCTCATGAATATGGTTTCTTCTTATTGGTGCGCGTGCTTATATGATTAATGCTGGTCTGCCTCTGGTACACTTTGTAACTTTGTACAAAGATTAATTCATATTAAAGAAATGCTTTAGATATGACTCACGTTTTTGTGGCCATTTCTTTTCGCGCACAATGTCCATTGTTGTTGTACATCGGTGTCAATTATTTTTCAAAACAAAAATTCTTATTTTGATTTATATTTTTCATAGTAGAGTAGTTTATTAGATGATCCATAAAAAATATGTAAATAGAAGAAATTCTCGATCACCATGATACACGTAGTCCAAGAAATTAATGAATTACAACATGTAAGTTGCTAGATTACGTGATACACAAAAAGACACTTTAGCAAAAAACTATGACAATCAGTAGCAAATACAAGATATCTGGATGTACATTTTGGAAATGAAGCAACCAGCCTGTTCAAAACAAATTATGTAATTCTGTCAAAGTATTGCATACTACTAATGGCAAATAGAAAGCTTTTTTGAAGTAAATGATATGCGAGTATGAGTCGGTATATTTTTTAATTTTTGTATCTGTATTTTAAATAAAAGTCTGCCAACTGTATAATTAAAATATTTCTTACTTACCTCTAAGTACTAACTTTGCCCAATTGTTTAATGTATGTGTGTTTTATTTATATGTTAATAATGTAACCACACACGCGACGACAAGAATTTTATTTTCCCTTTGTTTTCTCTTCCATGTAATGTTTTATTTATAATTTTCTATTTGTTCTCAGCAGCTATAAAATGTATTCATAACAAATTGATCTTTTGTTTTGCTATTTCATCACGTCCTATCGTACAGTGGAGTGTGTGGTTCGTGACGTAGAGTTGCTTATATTGAATATGAATTGTTCTAGGTTCACAGACCGGGGCTTGTTGAGACGCTTGTTACTATGTAATAATACTCGTACAAACTATAGAGTTTATGAATGGTACCTACTTTAAATAATTATTACTAGTTGCGTAGAATAAATAATATTGTAATTGAAACTTCAGGGTGTAGAGACCTTTCGTTCAAGGCCAATGATTTTATAGCGTGTTTTATGTACTTTTCGTTGTTGGACGTATACGTCTTTTACAGATTACCGAGAGAGCTGAACTCTCCAGTGTCAAGCTCTCAACCTAAAAGTTTATAGACCTCTAGACTAAGGGCGCCTCGGAGTGCGACTCTAACCTCAGCTTAGAACGTTGTAGGGGGGCTAGGTAGCCTAGTATATGTTTGGGAAGAAAAGCGACCCAGTACGCGAATACGGACTGGCCGAACTTCCAGGGCTTCGTGACGGTGGTGGACGGTGGGAGGCTTTCATAGCGAGTTATGAACACACTTGTTAGAGCTTTGTGCGACAATGACGGGAATACGATGTTCGAATGGCATTAATTCTTTCCAAAAGCTTAGTGCAATTTAATGTTCCAAGCAGTCAAACGTCAGCTTAGGAAGAAGAATAAAAAACAAGTTAAAAATATAATTAGAAATAGTCTTCTATGTTATTATAGTAGGTACGTCCAATTGTCACATGTAGCGACGCTTTGACAAAGAAATAAAAGATTTAAATGAAATAAACTAAGAGATATAGATAGGTCGGTACACTTCATTTGAGTCTTTTTTATTGCTTATGTGCAGACGAGCTGGCGGCCCATCTGATGGAAAACGGTAACCGCCGCTCATGGACAACTGCAATGCTAAGGAAAGCCATGCCGCTGCCTATCAAGAGGAAAGGGCTCTCTTTAAACCTCGTTTGAAGAAGGACATGTTTTAGTTATTAGGGAACACCGAGGCTGGGAGGTCGTTCCATAATTTGCACGCACGCGGAAGGAACGATCGCTGGAAACGAACGGTTTTGGAAGCGAAAGTTTCCAGGTGGTATGGATGGACTCTAGCTCGGCGTCGAGTCGTACGATGGTAAAACGGTGACACCGGCATGATGTCAAACAGCTCCTTGGAGCACTCACCATGAAAAAGCCTATAAAACACACAAAGAGAGCTAAAGTCTCTCCGGAATTCCAAAGACTCTAAACTGTTTGTGAGATCAGAATCACCGACAATTCGGACAGCACGTCTTTGCAAAGCGTCAAATGGGTCGAGCTGGTATTTAGGGGCGCCTGCCCAGAGATGAGAACAGTACTCCACATGAGGACGCACTTGAGCTTTATACAACACAAGTCGCTGGCTCGATGCGAAGAACCGCCTAGACTGTTCAGGACACCCAACTTTTGCCAGCTAGTTTGGCTTTGTCCTCCAAATGACGCTTGAATTGGACCTCACTAGAAATCTCAATGCCGAGGATTCCAATACTATCCGGTACAGAGAAAGAGGCTCCTTGAAAACTGGGTGCTACGACAAAAGGGTTTTTTTTTGCGGTGAATGCGCTACTGCGTCGTCGTCGGATTAACTCCACCAGGTTTAATTGACCCCATTCAGAGACTCTCTTCAACAAAGAATTCCTAAAATAGGCAATTTACTAACGCAAAATATTTTTTTAATGTACATCACTTATCCAGCTACCCTTTCACCTGCGTATTTGTAAAAAATATCGTATCTATCGAAAATATTAAATATTTCCATATCAACTAGTATCATCTTTCATGCAGACAAGTTGATTGAGAAAAATGATACTGATTGAAGTGTAAACTGCTTCGATAATTGAATGCGAATTCTATTTATGGGATAAAATCGCCACCTGTATTTTCAGTACACCTGTCGGATAAGATACAATACAAAAAATTGACCGGCCCAATCTTAACAGAGTTTAACTTGCAAATAGTAGTTACATTTTGCGTTTTGAGACAAATTAAACATTCATATAAAATATTCTTAGGGCTTTTACGTTCATATTAGTATCATTTATCACTTATCAGCCCCTATATACCAATCAATGTACCTCTAAACTTGAATTTATCTTTTACCTACGTTTTACCTTATGGATGGCAGTATGACCGCGTCTTCGCACGAGCCATTTTAACTATAATTAAATGTCAACGTTATCGTTAAAATTCATAATATGCCGGTTGGAAGTTTTAGCAGTGAATTTTTAAACATACTGATATATAGTTAGTGTCATCTTAGGTACTGTCAGCATCAAAATTCTTCTTATTAATATTTCTTATTATTGTTATTTTATTTTTTAGTTACTTCTATCAAAACTAATGAGTTATTTAAGAGACTGGTCACTTAAGTATAATATTTCCATAATTATTTTATTTTTGTCTATACATACCTGATAATAAGCCTTATAATTAAATGGAAACGGATAAAAAATTATTACAAAAATATAATTATAATCGTCGGCTATCTTCTTTAGTGCTTTGAAATGCTATTTTGGAAATGTAATTTTTAAAATTACAAAAACATTAGAATAATCATTTACTATTCGTGAACGACATCTTTACTTTTTTTATGATGAACAAATTGCATGTCTAATAAAAATATAATCGCAATTGCAGTTTGGTTCAGTTATTGATTACAAAATCGTATTATAATAGTTTTTTTTGTTGACTGTAATGTACAATGTAGATGTCTGTAAACATGTTTGGTTATAAATTTATTTTTAAATTGTCTTCGACAAGTATGTTTTTTTATGACAGAGCTTACGTACTTTAATTAAAGAGTGACTTAAAGAAAATTCATCTTTACTCAAAATTTACAAGTAAAGATAGTGATTACCCCAAAGCATATTTACCAAGTACGTATGATGGTTTATATCCACAAAATGTTTATTACATAATAAGCAATAATATATTCCATATTAAAAACAATTCATGATTAAATACTAACGAGTAAATTAGGTTTAATGCAATCACGTAACATATAATATGATCTGATTCTGTACAGAACGCTGTGAAGCATAACTGTCGGATATCTGTCTGTAACTCGATACAGATCGAGTTAAACTTGTAGTAAAATCACTAATAACTGAATTACGTAGGATTTTAGCTTTAGTTTTACCCTAACAGGTTACCTATGATTGAGCCGTAACACAGTCGCAGGCTTTTTACCACTTTTGTGCCTGACAATTCTTGATTATCGAAATGTCACATAACACTTTTCTGCGTGAGTATTCTTGTCGAGATTCCATCGTGCGCAGACTCGCGACCGGGCATTTCCGACATATTTTCAACGATTCGAGTTACCATCAATATTTATAACCCAGGATGCTTTAAGCTTGTCCTGATTGAATGGAAGTTATTTATGGACGTCAATTAAACGTGTTGGTAAGTCTCTTCTTTGGCTCTATAGCGGGTATTCAATTGTTATATATTTGTGTTTTATGAAATTCGATTTTATAGGAATCACATAATTCTTAAAATATGGAACTAATTGAAGTTGATTTCATGTTTAATACATAATTTTAAGAAATCTTTTAATTGAGAGTACCTAATAATTACAAAAATGAGTTTCTCAGTTTGATCTATACTTAATTTCTATAATAATGAGTTTTTTAATTAAAAAAATATACTAGAGTATATCTCAGTGCCTATCATAATAGTTAAATAATATAGCAAAGTTAATTTTACTTATTAAATGTAATAATAGTCCTTTACAATGGGAAAGAAAACTTATTATTGGGTCTGTGGGAACCAAGTGCAAGTTCTGTGTAATTGTACGAATTTAGGGGCGTGCCGGTCGGGTGATCAACCAGTATTATGCAAATGGTGCCCCTTATATTGGTTCTTACATTGCAACCAAGAAACAGTTTGAGGTTGCAAGTTTCGAACTCTCTCTCTCATAAACCTATTTCAGTACATAGCTGTACACGTGGTCCTTAAAATTTGAAAATTGTCCGAAAAATCGCGCGATGGGCTGTTGGGTTGCTTAGTCAGGTCGCCGAGCAAATCTGAGGGCACTATCCCTCAGATTTACTCAGCACCTCATCGATAACTTTCGCCTCTGTTCCCACACTTACTTAGTTTATATCAGAAACTAAATATTCGCATGACCTCCACAACGGTAACGAAACAGAGAAGCCTTACAAGTTAAGTTTTACTGATGTGTAGAATTTGTTGAAGTAGGGGTCGGTAGAGTTAGGCTGTGTAAATTCAGAGGCTCTTCATGAGATCTGATGTCTTTTTCGAGGGCAAACCTCATCTGGCCGTCTTGGTAAAATTATAAATGATATGTTTTTGGTGATTTGTCATCTGTTTTAATGACGAAAATATGTAAGTTTTTGATAAATAAAGAATATTTTACGTTTAGCAGAACTTATTCATAAAAACTAAAGTAGCTCTTACGTTACGACGTCAAAAGAAAGGACAGCTAAATGTTTTTCTCAAAATTCCCTGCCCCAATTTACATTTTAAAAAATATAACTGTCAAATCGGGCCTTACTCAGTGGCTCGACTAGTGCTCGTATATGAATAGAGACAACTTGTGCGTAACAATGAAAGGAAGGCGCCAGTGCAGTGAGTGCAGCGCCTCGCGGGGCCAAGACGGTAGCGTCACGGGTCGCCGCCTCCGGAAGGAACCGCGTGGGAAGACGCTGCACACCTCACGTAATTAGTCTATTAATATGCCTTAATTGTCATCTGTTTGTGGCCATCTATATTTACTGTAGCACAATTTTCTTGATGTGAAGAACATGCACTTAATGAGGGTAAATTAATTAGGGTAATTAGTGTTACTGGTATTAATGGGTAAGTATTAATAGTAATAACGGGATTTTGTGTAAGAATGTCTTAACTAAATTAAGACGTAAAAAAGTATGCGTTTAAAGCCTTGTAATACTAACAGCTTATATCTGCTTGAAAATTTAATACATATCCTTGATTAACTTTATTCGTTGTACCTGTGTGACTAAAGAGTTTACAGGTCTGTAAAATAGTAATAATATACTTATCATCCTGTTATCGTTTTCGACTATCCATTAAAAGGTTCGTAGTTACAATTAGTGGTAGTAGAGTACAAACATAGGTGTCTACTTGTATATCATCGTAGAAGACATTTACTTACTATTACTATACTATTTAGTTACTGGAAAAACCAAAGATTTATCATCAAAAACATTTATTTACAATATTTACAGTCTTATTAACTAGTGATGTACTTAAATTCAATACTTCATCATAATCATTAACCCTATTAAATAATATATGAAAATATTGCTCGCACGACACACCCAAGGAAATTAATCGTTTTTGGACTTATTCACTAAGGACTGTGTTTTAATAATATAGCTTACGACAATACCCGTTGCACTGAATAAAGCTCCAAAATATATCACATAAGTAACTCCAATATACTCGCTAATCAACCCTCCCAAAATAGGTGTCACCACCCCCGACAAAGACCTCATGCTACCCATAATCCCTATCACGGAACCCCGATGCTCAGTATGACCTTTGTTCATGATCATTTCTAAACTAGCAACTCTACCCACTGATAAACTAAGAGAAAAAGGCACAACGAATAAAAGGTACCAACGAATGTTTGGGGCAACCCCCATTCCTATTACAGAGATAGTCAATACAACAAACACGTGTAACGTGCGGTTGGTAAAATCCTTATCGTTTTTATACAATGTGCTAACGTAACTTATAAAATAAGTGCATAGAGCGCCGATGCCCCCCAAAAATGCAATAATATAACCACGGTGTATGGGTGACACATTATGTTTGACCTGTAAATAAATGCCGTAATTGCTAAAAAAGGTACCGACGCAGAATGTCATCAGGAGTTTTAAAAGGAATACATCCCAGTAGATTGACCACGGTACTTTGTAGAACTCATGGATTGATTCCTTGAAGCTGCTTTTTAGATTGAATAATATGTTCGATGCGTTCCCCTTTCGTTGGATGACATAATTTTTTTGCTTCTTACTATTTTTATTCGGTAGTGAGTTGATGAAACCTGAAATTTTTTTACATATATAAATAGTTAATACTATATTTACCTTTATAGACACACGTCATATTTAATTATTTGTAGTCATATAATGCAGATTGACAATCTGTACTGTACTTGTCTACAACATTGTAGAGGGTTCCAGGTTCAAAACATAACATGTTTGTTTGTATTGGTCTGGGTTTTCATTGTGTACATAAGTACAAAAAGTATTATATTTTGGTATGTTTACCATTTGTTTAGAACCCATGGTACAAGCAAGCACCTTGCTTAACTTGGGACTAGATAGCGCTTAGTGAATGTCAGTGGATATTAATTTACTTCTATAAGTAACTAATTCGTACCTGTGTTCAAAGCGTATATAGCTCCCACTATGCAAGTGATAATAGTGAAGCCATTTCTGGATAAGCTTGAACGATGTGGCCTGCAACCATAGGTCCAACGGCCATTCCCAAGCTAGACAGTGTTGCTAACCTTCCGAAAATTACAGCCTGCTTGTCCCGGTCGCTCTCATAATCTGGTCCTAATGTCTTGACGAGTAACTGTGTCTGTTTGAAGAAACCTGAAGATATGCATGAACTTGTTAAATAGGGAAGACGGGACTAGGCCCCTTAAAGATTTGGTATGAAACAATTTAAACTTGAATACGAAAGAATATAATAGATTTCATTTTTTCATGTCTAAAGTGTACAGTTACATTTGCAATACCAGTGGGCATAGAAATGCATTGCCGGCCTTTGAATAGGAATAGGTACTCTCTTCATAAATTGAAGGACGCTCTATATTACCACAGATTTAGGTGTGTATTCTTAAACCTGTCTCTATCTAATATACTATATCATACTTTACCTAAAGTGGTTCGAAACGATGGATGTCGTTAGCCCTAATAAGGTATATCCAATGCTGCATAGGGCTAAATTAACACCAGGATTGGTTCCTGCCTTTTATGTCGCTGATAGTGCCTGAAAAAATAAATTTACTTGAATTAATATTTACTTTAGATTCACACAGCGCCATCTAGCCGTAATTATATTAGTATGGGTTTTAAACAACGGACAAACGTACATAGTTTTTATTTGTAAATAAATAAACACACAAATGTTTGTACTGCTCGGAGATCGAACCAGGAACCTTTGGTGTAGTAGCAGACTCTCGACGCTCTTATCCTCAACCATTACTTAACAAGGGTTGTTAAATATTTTGATTTGAAAAATATGTTCGTCTTACTAAATAAAGGCCATTGCAGCTAATGTGTATATGTAATAGAAACATAGTTTTGTAAACAGAGGATCAACTAGCTTTTTGTAAGTACACTTCTCTTTTAGTTGCATATCATCATCAGCTCATTAAACGTCCCCACCGAAGGGCACAAGCCTACCCGTTACAGGTTTCCTCACGATGTTTTCCTTTACCGTAAGAGCGTCGGATAACGTACAGACATTTTCAAAATTGCATTTTACATGGCGGGATTTGAAGTCCACACCACACGCTCTTAGTTGCATATATTTTTCGTCAATAGATATAAGGGAGTGTGTGTGTATGGGTTATTATTTAATATATTTTGAGATCTCGTAATATTACTTATTGCATAACTAGTATGTATGAGGTACTAACGATTAACGGCTCAGCGACCATCTGTGACACGGAGTACATGGCCCCCATCAATCCGAAGATCAGGTGACTGCATCCCAGTGCCAGTGCATGGTTTTGAAGCTGAGGCACTATAGTCCAACACAAAACATATCCTGAAAATTATTAAAATAATAATAAATATAAGTGATAGAGACCCAGCTTCGTCAGGAATAGGCTGGCTCGACCGGAGACCACGGCGTTAAAGAACACCGATCATTATCAATAGTTATGCATATAAATCATCATTTTCAAACAAACTAAAGCTTACTCGATTCCTAGCAGGCAGTTTTGACAATATTTGATTTTACATTTTTTTCTTTCAATTTAATAGTTAACCTAGTTTTAAAGTTATATTATTTTATTTGAATTATTTTCAAAATCCCTTCACTACAAACCTTTGTGGTTTTTTGGTACGGGATTTGTTAAAAAATACTGTAAAAAAAATTTATATGGTAATTATAAATACCTCAGCCCTCCCGGTAAGAGGGCAACAGTCCACACCATTGAACCACCGACGCTCTTAACGTACAACATTTGAATCTCTTCGCAGGCGGGCGCAGGTTTCCTCACGATGTTTTCCCTCACCGTAAGAGCGTCCGATAAAGTACGTGTACATATAATTTCGCAAATTCGAAAAAACATTGGTACGTGGCGGGATTTGAACCTGCACCCTCCTGATCGGAAGGCAACAGTTCACACCACTGAGCTACCGACGCACTGACTTTTTTGGCAGGTAGCTGATGTAATAAGGGAAAATATACCTGGGCTACTTTTATTTGAGAATAATAATTTTATTGATAATTAAAGTAATGTTGCGCTGCGCGTCGTGTAAGCTGCGCGCTTTAACGTGACTTAACGAAGCGATTTTCGGTTATTTTACTGCGGAGAATATTTCATACCGTGGGTAATACCGCAGGCACAGCTAGTTAATATATTTATATTATCTATAAATCTACTTGTAATATTAATATTTTAAAAATACTTTATCACTCCAATAATTGAACGGTTACGTACTGTGACGAATTATTTAAATAACTGCTAATAGGGTTTTGATAAGATAAGGGTTAATTAACCACAATAATTAGCTTATTTGACTTCTGGATGATCAGATTATTTAGTATTTTATAAGATATAAGTCAATGTACTGTGTTCAATTAGACTAAATTAATAAAAAAAAAAAAAATTGTAACTATAATTACCAATACAGGAAGGGCGTGATTTTAATATTTTGCATTGCCCAATTTTATTTGTACTTACTGTAAAGGAATATTTGAAGTTTGTACGCCGGCTTCAGTTGTCTTATTCACTCCGACCACTGAATTTGAATTACATGTTAAATAATAATTTATTCATCACTGCACATGCTACCGACTAACGGCACACTGCCGAGCGCTCTACCAATTATGATAACAATCGTTATCATAAACCCGGACTGATGACGTTACTACGAGCATACTCGTAATATGTTATCTCGTTATCTTTGGTGTATAGTAGCTGACTTTTCAACCATAACACTATCGCCACTAGGTCCAGGACTAGGTGGTAGACTCGATACCGTATCGTCTAGGTAGGTACCACTGCACTACCAGATATCGCCCCGTACAACAGGAGTGTTATGCACTTTTGTGTTTCGGGATGAGGGTACTGTAGCTAGTGAAATTACGGGTATAAGAGACCTAACATCTGTTGTCTCTAGTTGGACGCAGTGTGCATTGAGGGAGAATAATAACTGTCTATTAGTTGTTGTCTCCTCAATGCCGCTTTGTATCAGGCGTATCACTTACCATAACGTGAGCGTCCTGATCGCCCTGTACACTTATAACATAAAAAATAGGATTGTTTAGATTTTAACATATTTAGATACATTTTTAAACTTATTATAAAAATCATTAAACAGGAGGAGAGTTCGGAGTAGCTGTAGACCTACTTCGAATTTTTCTTCTTATTCTTTACGTGGCTGAATGTTCATGATGGATGAACACGCAATGTTATTATTTCTGTGGGTCCCACGGGTTTAAACAGCCAACGTCACTTTGTGGGTCAATTTTATTTCTAATAAGTGGTTGTGAGGGCAGTCACGGTTCGCAGTTTAATTGTTAGCCTTGAGCTTTGAAGGGTAATAGGACTTCGGGATTACGGGATACCTTAATTTAAAGGTAGCGTAATAAATTCAAATTCGATCACCAAAAAAATTTAGCTCTGAGTTGAGTTGTTGAGAGTGAGAGTTTGGTATATAATTATCTATTCGAAATATAATTTGAGTCATCATAAATCATTCATCATAATTCATAACTCACAAAGTCAAAATAAAAGACATTATTTATATTGTAACCGACATTGCATTCGAAATATACTTGCAGCTTGTAAGTACAAACATGAAAGCTATTTCGATTTCAAAATTATGTCATCATGTATTTTTTTATTTTACGATACTCGTAGCATATAATTTGGTGACAAATTTGGACCTTAGCCGTGTGTGGGGGCCGGATGCCTACAATTCTAGTCCGATTTAATACAGGATTTCCCTCAATTTGGATTAGATATTTTATCAAGTGCGGAAGCAATCTCTTGGCAATCTAATCTCAAATAAATTTGTGAACTAACATAAAATGCGACGTTTTTTTATCACTTTAATTCATAAATAAATTGTGAGAAAGTTCTGCAAGTGTTGTAAACATTGTGAATCAGTAATTAATATAATCTTGATTCTAAACACAATGTAATTGGCAATTTATAATTTAAATTAGGTTTGTTACGTACCATGCTTTTATTTTAAGTGCTCCAGGCTTCTAACATGATATATTTTATTGAAATGGATGTTTAAATATTTAATATGTTTTCCATATTTTTTTCTTTTGTTTCCTGACGATTTAATAACCAGAGATAGCGATATAGGACTGTCATTTGTCTACAGAGGATTCAGATATGAAAAGCATAAAACTTAGGTAATTTAATAATAAAATAAAGTATATCAGACTTAAGTCGCTCAATATGCTCGGTAAAATATATTGCAATTTAGCGCATAATCTGAATACTTATTTCCTCAAAGGATGGTCAAGGATCAATAACTCCGTTGTTAATTACATAACCGAAAGCCGTTAAAATGTTACCGAAATGGTGGGCAGCAATTGATTATTGTACCCCGTCAACCCTCCTTGTTGCTTAGGGCACATTACGCGGTCGACTGAGCCCTTGGACACACTGACACAATGCCCTTTAATGCATCATTGGACGCCATTTTTTACTATAATCCTTTCGTTCAGACACTTAATGGGCTTATATCCGAGAGTTAATGTTGAAGTCGCCAGTGAAAACAATTTAAATTTTGAGTAAATTTGGAAATTTATTTTCTATATAGTTTTGATCCGTAAACAGAATTATCATTATATTATTTGCACATCTTTACCATCATCTTGTTTCAGTATTTTAAAACAACATCAATTTATTTTCCAGGCCTTCAGTTTTAACGGAATCTATTGAATTAAAATATTTCTGTAACATTACGTGATTACAAATATTTAACTTGGTATTGCCATATATGAGCTATTTGAAAGAAAGAAAGAAAAATCAATTAAAGGGTTGAACGACACATTTGGTGTAGTGGTTGAGACGTCGCTGCAACACCAAGGCTCCCGGGTTCGATCCCCTGGCAGTACAAACATTTGTGTGCATGAACATGTCTGTTTGTAATGGTCTGGGTGTTTTATATGTATAATATGTATGTATTTACAAAAAAATAAGTATGTTTATCCGTTGTTTAGTACCCATAATACAGGCTTCACGCTTAACTTAGGGCAAGCGTTGTGTGAATGTCAGTGGATATTTATTATTATTATTTATATTACTAATAATATATATAACAAATTTTACAAGTACAACGATTACATAAATATAAAAAATACAATAAAAGTTCAATAGGTGATTGTTTCGTTTTAATATATACATATGTACGTCAGCTCACTAAGCAAAGGTTCTGGCTCAATTTCAAGTGTAGTGACCTGGTCTATTCGTATGTAATATTTACAAAATATATGGGACCTTTATTTCTGTATG
>PQWD01006433.1:0-36617 GCA_019425675.1 Leucinodes orbonalis | reverse complement strand
GTTTTTTTTTTCTCGTATGTTTGTGACGTTCATAAGTTTTTTTGTAAGTCTTATTTAAATGAATGTATTTTAACTTAGTGTAAATAAATATACTTTAAGTTTTAACCAAAATACAGAATCAGTGAGATACATAATACAAGAAAGGTTCAAACAACAAATAACATTGAAAAGTTATCGCTTCAAGGAGTCGTGAAATATCTGTTGAGATTTCACCGGAGACTTTTATAGAAGTCTAGTACTGACACGAAAAAATATTACCTGAGACAACTGCACTGAAGTGTTGCAAGTAGTGATGTTAGTGTGAAACAGAGTGTTCATGCTTTGTCATTTTCGAGACTAAGAGTATACTGCGTTATTGTTTACCCAATTGTCACAAAAAATCGATAACAAATTCTGAAGGTAATTTCTATGTAAAAAATATAGATCATGACAAATAAGTCTATAATTATTTATTAAATTAAAAAATTAGAAGCAACAAAACGTCTTTACAACATTGAATTCTTTCCCTTGGTAGTGTTTTTGATTTAGTTTTCATAAGTAAATATTTAAGGTTTTGTCCTTTTTTGTTTAAACTACCCAAAAAGTGTTAAATGATATAAAATGTTGTTTAATTAAACAAGTGTTTTATTTTAATAGGAACGTCCTAGTTTTGATATAAGCATAGATGTATTTCACGGGTGAGACAAGCGGTGAAATTACTGAAATTGTATGTCTTGAAATAAGTAATTTCTAAGACACAATTCATTTGCTAATTATTGCGTAAGCAACTGCATTATTGTGTTTGTTATGGATAAACAAATGAACCATAGGCGTTATTGACATTTCTGTTATCCATCATTAGGGGGAATCCATATTAGGGAGGAATCTGCTTTAAAGAAAACTCCTTTTGCAAAATTACATAATACCATATGAATTGATAATAGTACCCTTAGAAATCTATTTCCATTTGCTTACCAATCGGCATAAGATATTCCATAAATAACAGAGGTGTAACCAAGAGTATCGATCACGGAAATATGTTTTAATTTAAAGGACATAGGTCGACTATGGCCCCTACATTAACTAATATTTCCGTGACCGATATATCGATAATTATGTAAGGGCAGCACTAGATACAAACAGTCTTCAGAACATTACTCTACTTTTCGTTCGCTGAGATGTAAAATACGCGTTTGAACTTTTAAGCAAAGTGTTTCAGTATATCGATAAATAAGAATCCAAGAAAATAAGAATCGTTAAAGTAATTTCTACGCCGTTAAAGGCATAAAATAAACATGGATTTGTATTCTCATTATTTATTACTATTCAAACATATATATTTATGTTATTTTAGTTTAGCAATAGGACTATTTCTTTATCATTATCATCACCATCAGCTCATAAAATTACCCCACGCAGGTCACGAGCCAACCCGTTGAGGCCGTAGTCGTCCATGCGGGCCCAGTGCGGATTGGTCGACTTCACGCCCAATCCTTGTATGTGTTCGCAGGCGTACACAGGTATCCTCACGTTATCCTCCACTGTAAGAGCGTCGGATAAACGTAGATTTAATCACAAAAATTCAAAAACATTGGTACGTGGCAGGATTGAACCTGCACCCTCCAGATCGGAAGGCACACCCAGTCCAATACAAACAGACATGAAAATGCACACAAATATTTGTACTGCCCGTACTGAGGATCAAACCCGGAACCCTTGGTGTAGACGACTCAACCAATTACACCACATGGGTCGCCAAATAATAATAGAATGATAGATATAGGGGAGACGAGAGGTGGAATGCGTTAGTTTGAATAGAGACAGATAATGTTTGAAAAAAAAGGCAAGTTCATATTTTTTGCTTATCGAGAACGTTCCCCTAGAGATAACAAACCCACTTTGACCTTTTATATCTACTGTAGTATTGTGAAATATAAGTCAATTTAAACATATAATCTGTAAGTCCGTGTGGTTGATAACTTTGATAAGACATAAGAAAATGTAATTGATTTCAAGCGATTAATTAATTAAAAATCTCATTTCCAGTATAATGAATAATTTGGTAAAAATACGCAAAATTTTCTAACGCAAAATAACTCCTTTTTTATGCATTTTTTTATTTAAGCGCCCCCAAATAGTAGTTTTCTAGAAATACAAACACCCGCAGTGAGTTTCACAGGCCAAAATAAAAATTGGCTTTTTTGCTATGGCATATTATCAAACATATCCAGATGGCATCCGTCTGTCGGGTTGATCGATGTTAAAATAGGATAGATATTGACTGAACTTGAGTTTCCTAGTCAAAAAAAAAATTAATTACTCAAATTAATAACTGTTCATTTATAAGTATAAACAGTGAGTTGAAACAAAGTTAGCAATGCGTTCCAACCTCGCCGTTTTATTTAAGTGCCGCAAACAAATTCACGACCGGACTGAATTGTAATTGCATGCAACCCCTTTGAGCTGATAAGATAATCATAGCTTGAAATCTAGCAGGAAAGGGTTATCGTATGGTACAAAATTCAAACGCTGGTCCTGAATTATAAATAAAGTCAACACGAAACTAAACAAAGAGTTACTCTTGTTATTTATCATCTTGGTTTTTAATGTTTTAAGTTCAAGAAACGACCATATCGCTGACGTGCTGGTAAGAGATACGCCTACGCATGTCAGGTGCAATGTTCAAGAAAACCAATTACTAAAGATTTCTAGTTAATATATTTCCTTCCACACTGCCCAGCGCCTGTCGACCGATACGACAGATAAAGTAGAATAAATAAAATATCCACTGACATTCACACCGCGCTATCTAGCCTTAAATTAGACTGTAATATAAAATATCCACTGAAACTCATGCAGCGCCATCCAGTCACTCAAACGAGGAAACTTACATATACACCTTTTTTTGGTAATTCATACATATTTTACATAATAAACACCCAGACCAATACAAACAGACATGTCAATGCACACAAATGTTTGTACAGGTGATTTGTGTTGATGTTAACCAGTAGACATATTAGTTCACAAGCTAAGTAGCCCTCTTTTTTTAGAAATTTTAATACGGAAATGTACGAGTTTTACTTAAAGATATATTCCAACCTACTTTAATAACTATTTACCCCTACCAGCTACCATGCTTACGTCATCTACCTTTGTTTTGGGTCACTTAACTAACTAAAGAATCTTGATTCATAAACAGTAGAAAATCCATTGTCTGATGTCATCTGGAGATGTCGTGGGACAGATAAGAACAAAAGAAGTTGCTCTAGCCCGAGCCTGATCAATCAATAATCATAATAATTGACGCTCAGTTAACAACTGCAGGTGTATTTCAAACACTGAGCGATTTAAGTAAAGGTAAGATAAATAGCGGGAGAAAGGAGTCCGAAGACTAAAAGTAAAACTAAGAATCAAATATGTTCGTACTATCTGCCAAGTATTTAAATAAGAAAATGAAAATCTTAAAGCTATAGTTGCTCTAACGATATACGTGTAGAACATAATAAGCGACAGTATAAATATCAGCGAGCAAAGTTAATGAGAAAACGTAATAAATTTCACAGTGAAAATCGATTAGGATCCTCAGTTTGCGTACAAGTAATTTTAGTGCAAGAGTCTTCACTAGAGTTTGGTTAAGTTTTACAATGATTTTCTTGGTGCAAAGTTTGCTTGCAATTCTTTTAATATGTACTGTTAACATTTTTGGAGGTAAGTCATTATTCATATATTTTTACTCCTTATCTATTCACTACAGTAAAATTGGCATTGATGGAGATAATAACTATCAGTTGTTGGTCTCAATCAATACCACTCTGTCATGATCAGGCGTATCACTTACCATCAGGTGAGCGTCCTGAACGTTCTGCATACTGTATCATAAAAAATCCCTTCATTGAGGGGCCAAGGAAGAAAGAAATGTTTATTTCTGGGACAGAATACAGCTTTTTCCTTAAACTTTAAACTACACAGAAGTGGTGTTCTGATCAGCATGATGATGACGATCGTCTTGTTTGTGTTGGCGAGTCGTCAAAGCCGTTCGGTATTCGGCAAAGTACACCTTGTTGTTGGCTTGGGTCCCGAAGCTTATATGTCGAGATCCGGTATATGGAAAGGGACGGCGCTATTTATTGCATAGAGCTCTATTTCTTTCTAACACTATTCAAGTAAAGATCAACGCTTGAGTCCCGTTCTAGAATATAAGCCTTTGTCTTTCAACCATACTTTGTTGTTTCTGCCGACTATACTTTGCTAAACAAGGCATAAAGTTCTTCAATAAAATACATAAAATCTTGCCGAATTGCCTTTTCACCAGTTTTAATTAAAGATTAAAGAAATACTCACCAAAATGGTATTGACGAATATTTATCGGATTAAGATGTGTGGTCTTGCACATAGTGTTTTAGTCTCAAAATTATTGTAACGTTACGTGTAGGTAAATGACAAAACTGTAACCAATGACATAAATAGTTTTTAAGAGTGACTATCGACTTTCTCACCGGCAAGCTCGCAGATCCTACTTATTCCGGACCGGTGGTAGAGGCATAAAAATATGAAAATAGCAATTGATGATGCAAACGTATTTGTTAAAAAAATAACGAATCAAGATGTTTTGAATTTGAATTAAGATCCAGGATACGGATCTTTCTTTTTCCACACTCAGGTGATTCAGCCTGTGATGTCCTAACCTGAAAAAATCGCACAAGTGACTTTTACTATGCGCTCTCCCTGCAGGTCACTCGACTGGACCACGTAGGCAGACCTATATTTAATTACTTTTTTACTTTTGCAGATGATATTGATGAAGATTATTATTTCGGGGTTGGACTACGTACAGAAAAGGCTAAATGCACAGATAAAATGTATCAGGTTTTATGCCAACTGGATTGTCCGAAAGATAACACTTGCGTGATGGAGGACTGTGTTTGCATAAATATTACTCCTCATGGAGCCTACAATCATCCCGGTATGACATTTATAGATACTATTTTGATATTCTTCTGTATTATGCCCAAATAAACTAGGTAGTTTAAATAATGTCAACTTAACTTTGTGGTGATGGCACATATAACACAATTATCTCCACCCCTGCCTTTCCACATAGGGGCTGACAAGGTAAGAGACGACTTAGGGCCTGTTCACACATGACCCGTTTTACTGTTCAATTTTATCGCATACGTTTCTTTCCATCGATAATGAGCCATTTGTAAAGTCGCTCAAACAACTCCATGCGCTATCGATAAAAAAAATGTATCTGATAAAACGGAACAGTGAAACAGACCATGTGAACGGGCCCTTAGGGATAACACATTCAGCACAGAAATAGGAAACAGCACTATCTCATTACACCTAAGATTTTAGGTACAACTATCTTCGACCGACCTGATAAACATGGACATTATGCAAAACGTTTCACTCCCGTAAAGTAGGCGTTAGGTAGACTTACGAGTAGGTCTACTAATGAAGTAGTCCACATAGTTGGGTGACAAAAACATGGTCCAATTATATAATTTTAAATTCTTTAGTATTACTCATATTTTGTTTCTAGTAAAGACATCTAAATTTGTAAGCAAAAGAAGCAAATTCGACGAGAAAACCAAGCCTCCGGGATTCATCGACTTCACAAAATTTGAAGGTAACATTTTTTACTGATACAATTATTTTATTGTCTAAATACGAGCTTTTACTTATATCTATTTATTTTAAATAGCTTAAAACCAATGTGTCTTAGATTATTATCGCTTACAAGATTTATAAAGTAAAATGAATATTGGCTTGAATTTCATGGATTCTATAACGAGTCTGTGAAAAGAATCGAAGTCATTAATAAATAATTTGACATCGCAAATATGTTACCACTATTTATAACTTCAAAGTGGACCAGGTTTTAAAAATACAGATTCAGCAATGTTTAATAATTAAATTGAAAATGTATACATACAAAAATAATAAATATCCATTGACATTCACATAACTCTATCTAGCCCCAAGATAAGCGTGAAGCCTGTAGTATGGATATTAAATAATGGATGAACATACTTATTTATATTTTTTGTAAATACATACATATTATACATAGAAAACACCCATGATGATAGATGGCATTTAATTTTATAATTTCAATCAAATCTTTTTCCATTTTTAAAGAGCAAGCTGAAGAATACGAAAAGCCCGTTCTCAGACACCACATTGCCCACTTTTGTCCGAACCTCGACGTAGCTCGGGAATGCATCAAGACTTGCATGGTGCAGGGTAAGCCTGCATTCTGCGGTAAAGATCACGTGTGCTACTGCGGTCACAGGTAAATAGCTTGCATATAAAATCATCATCATCACCTCATTATACGTTCCCACCGCATGAGCCCACCCGCATAAAGTGATTAGGCAATAGTCGTCCACGCAAGCGCAGAGCGTATTGGCTGACTTTACGAACAGCCTTTGAATTTCTTCGTAGGCAGCGTAGGCTTTACTCACGATGTTTTTCTTCACTGTGTTGATTAAACGTACGTTTAAGTAAGTTATAACTTCCCAGCGAGGGGCACGAGCCTACCCGTATAGGGTGTATAGACTTTAGTCGTCCACGCAACGCAGTGCTGATTGAATGTTCTTCAAAATAATATTATACGCGGAAGTGCCGGTTTGATCTGAATGATACCACGGTCTCATAGCAAACTGGCATAAATTAACATTTTGTATTGTGTTCAGTCGAGTGAGTAAGGTTTCTCCCTTCTCCTTTTTTATGTTATATGTATGAACGGGACGGTCAGTGCACTGACCTGGTGGTAAGTGATACGCCTGAACATGACAGAAATAGTGTTGAAGGAAATCAATAACAATAGGTTGTCATTATTTTGCCGACAACACTATGCGCCCGTCACCCGAAACGACAAATGTTAGGTCTCCTATACCTGGTAATTTTACTAGTAATAGTAGAATTACCAGGTATAGGAGATATATGTGTTCCGAAATGGGGGCATCCATTTCGGAACACAGAAGTGCAAAACACTCTTATTTTAAGACTTAGTACTGAGTCTACCTAGGTGGTAGACTCAGTACTAAGTCGTCTGGGTAAATGTCGTTCCCCACTTTATCGTGTTAACCCAAGATACAAACGCATATTAAAATGAGGTTGGAAAACAGACGTAGTCTCCACTGCAGAACTCGTCTTCTCCAACGGCCAGGAATCAATTTTGTTTATTTTTCTTATTGTCAGTTACAACTCAGCGGTGAAGGATGACCCTGTGAATGCGAAGGCGATTTATTCACAGTTCCAAGATATGTATAAGAAGTACTTTGGTGACAAACACAGGGGGTCCGTCTTTGAAAGTGAAGAACAGAATACAGGATAGATTGAGAGAGATGATTTAAATTTGGAGATATATAGTAGAAATAAGAAGAAATTAATTTTTAAATCCAGCCTTTTGATGTTATACGAGTAAATCGAAGATGATTAAACAACCGATAAAGATTGGTCTAAGTTTCTGCAGCAACTCCATGAATCACCCGATCGGTCCTGCGCGCTGCAGTGCAATAATGTATACGTATAATAAAAAATAATTTCATATATCATTTAATGATACAGACGTTTGGTAACTATATGATAACCTAGTCTTACGTATTTGCCCGTTCACTAGTTTTTATCAGATCTTGGCTAAGAATTATTTACTATTATACTTTCGAATCTTAATGTCATAAGTTATTTGCATTAGAGTAGTCACTGGTGTTTTTAAGCTTCCCTTTTTTATGAAACACGTTGAAAATTTTCCCAATGAAGCACCCACAGGAGATTTTTTACCATACCTTAATGTGTGGTATTAAACGTATGTAGGTAGTTGCAGACTCCGATCCATCGCCTACGTACTGATTTATATGCCACAGTCAAATCCACGGCCCTACTGAATTTTAATTATATGCGTCTTTTTTGGGCCATTCAGAAATCTAAGGGCTTAACCCAAACTGGTTGTAGTTTATGCGTTTGAGACTATATCAGAAATGGTAAAGGCAAAAAGTATCTACATGCATCTATACTAATTTTAGTGATCAACGTGAGTTGAATTCTACGGGGATGGTACACACTCACTAGTATAGCAATATATTCTTTATTAAGTTTTTTCAGTTTTAGAGGACTCATGGCAAATCCCTCATTAGTACTTAAATGTTATATCATTTATATAAATACATAAAATTTGAACGTTGTTTTACTGCGGGAGAATATCTTATACTGCCAGTAATTCAGCGGGAACAGCTAGTATTGTATAACCCTTTAGTCAGGATGTGTCGATCTTACAACAGACAGGTGAGAGGANTTTTCAGTTTTAGAGGACTCATGGCAAATCCCTCATTAGTACTTAAATGTTATATCATTTATATAAATACATAAAATTTGAACGTTGTTTTACTGCGGGAGAATATCTTATACTGCCAGTAATTCAGCGGGAACAGCTAGTATTGTATAACCCTTTAGTCAGGATGTGTCGATCTTACAACAGACAGGTGAGAGGAGAACATCAAAAATTTTTTCAGATTTAAAAGAAGTCTCAACAAAACATCCGATAAGTGTTGTAAACGCGTAATATACTGGCATAGTTTTTTCATTATTTTTTCGTTTCTTTCTTTTCCTGTCTCCAAATTAAATAACATCTGTAATAGATTTTTTGCACACACACTTTTATATGTCCTCGTTATCTATCTGTTTAAGATTCAAAAACATACGCAAATTTAGTCCGTAAGTGAAATTCTAGATGGCACTACATATATATTCTACATGACGTTGTTAAGATTTTTCTTAATTAGCATAAGGTCTCGGCATACTTCTTCGAAATTACACATTCAGATACATTTACTAGAAACCGCGGTTTTATTTAATTTAACCCTTTTTCTTAGTTTTTGTGACACTGTTCACTATCATTATCTTTAGTTTAAGTAAGTGTTTGTAAATTAGTGTGTATTGCTGTGTATAGATTACTGTTTAAACTTCTAAATAGCTTAAACTATCAATATGTAATACTTATGATAGAAATCTGTTTGTATACCTTAATATAAATTAATAAATATAATGGAATTATCAAAAATATTGTACATGCTAATTATCAGACTCGACAATCTTGTGAACGCTTGGTGGCGATAAAGAGCCAATAAGGGAAACGTGAGTGAAAAGTGGCTCTTTTCACTCACGTTTCCCTTATTGGCTCTTTAAGGGAAACCCAAAATAGTGGTAGGTATATTAAACAAGGTAATAGCTAAAACCTTGAGTACTCAAAGTTAAAGTGAGAAAATAAATCTGCGTCAAATGTCAAAGTAATTATGTAAAACTTTTAAGCAGAGACAAGAAAAATAATGAGGATGGGCAGAGTTCGAAAACTTAAGTAAGATAATTCTCACTTCAAATAATTCGGTGTGTCACAATGACAGTTTTTGTGGAACGTTTCAATTAGTTTTGAAAGGACTTTTCATTGGGAATAGTTGACGTTCACAAGCTAAGAGGAGGAAAGTAGCTCAACCTAACTAAGATCACTTGTTAAGAATAACTTTTGTAACAGCACTCTCATTTAACCTAACCTTTTAAAAGCGTGGATAATAGAAATGCTTTGCCATCTTGAGCTATAAGTTGAGCATATTATGATATCGATGGTTTAATTTGCGTAAAGTAGAATTATGGGTCTATTTTGAATTACTGTACAATAACCATATTTAAAAATAGTACTGCTGATTCCGTTATTGAGAGGTACATTTTGTAGATTTTCCGCTGCTACCGGGATGTTATAATATGAAACCACGTCCTCTGTGATATAGAAATTCTAATGTTATGTTTAGGTCATTAATCTCTGCAACAATAAGTATGATACATAATTCAACATAATTAAAAAAACACAATTATGTGATGCAGTAACACGTAACCTGATGGGATTTAACAACACTAAGTTCTTTTATAAATTCATCATCAGTTCATTAAACGTCCCCACAGAGGGGCACGAGCCTACTCGTATAGGGTGATTAGGCTTTAGTTGTCCACGCGGCCCAGTGCGGATTGGACGACTTCAGACACTACCTTCGAATCTCTTTGCAGGCGTGCAGGAAATGAATATGAATGAAGGAAACCCTCACGATGTTTTCCTTCACCGTAAGAGCGTCGGATAACGTACATATTTTTTTTTTATAAAATTCGTGAACACATTGGTACGTGCCAGGTTTTGAACCTCAGCCCTCCCGGTAGGGAGGCGACAGTCCACACCATCGAGCCACCGACGCTCTCTTCTTTTATAAACTATTTCATCATAAAACTAAATGTTTTTATGTAAACCGATAAATTTACGGCATAAAATATATAAGAACTGATATCTCACACATCCGCAGTCATCTAACATCGGACGCAGATGCGGGAGTGATGCGTCTACTCATTTACAAAGCGCGATGACAGATTGCCGTTATCAGTCCACGCGGAGCTCTCGTTGCGGATGTATGGCCACGGATTACGCACCGTTATACTAAAACCTCCCCTCAGGCATACGATTTATATGCAAAAAATCCTAGCTTGGTATATTTTTGAGCTCTGTCGTTGTGGAACCATCTGACTTAACATTTACTGTAATTCGTTCTACTTCTAAGCATATATTTTTTGTCATCTACTGCCTCTCCTATTAAAGTATGAAATTCAAATTTCACTTTTTAACAGAAACATAGATTGTACCACTCAAAACCTGGATTGCCTTATGTTATAGGTATAAAAGTTTTTTGTACCTTATGTTACTTGCATGTAGTTATATCAGTAATAATAAAGATCTTTGATTCCATTTTATAAGGAAAATATTATACTTGTATGCTGTTGTGAATTTTTGTCTCAATTTTTTCAAAGATCTTTGTTAATACTTGTCGTTTTATCTGTATACAATTTGTTAAAAATTTTTTTCATGAACAGGTCTAGTTTTATTACCCAGATTTCAAGCTATGTATAATTAACACTAGCCTCAAAGATTTGCGAATAACACATTGTATCACACATACAGCTGGCCCGACAAATTGTTATTTGTTTAAATGGAATCAAAGTATTTACAACAACCATTACAAAAACAAGTGAGTTTAGTGTTTATAAATCCCATAGTCAAGCTGACAAAACCTCGCACCCTTCATATTAGCATTAACATTGTGTTTGGAGGGCTCTGAGAACCTATTGTTCTAGAAAACACACCGATTGCATCACTTTACCAAATTGCACCCTTATTAATAGTAGTATGAAGTTGAATTTGCCTTGATAAGTGATATGGGATGGTTCATTCTACAAACCGGGATGAAAGCAAGTTGATTTGATTATACATTCCGTTTCCATTTTGAAATCTATTGTTCTTTTAGTAGTGTGTTATCACGAATAAGGTTTGCGGTTTGGAATAATTTACTGTGTTGGCCAATCGAGGCCCGTTCATTTGTATTATGCAGTGTTTGTGAGATAAATCAGGGTTTGAATATACAGACATTTGCGATAATATAAACGTCATTTCGTTACTGATTTTACAATAGCATGACTTTCCAGCTGTATTTGAAGGAATTATTAAAATCAATTTCAACCACCCACATAAAATAGAAAGGTAACACCGATTGCTTCAAAACAGAACAGTAATAATAATAATTATGATGGTGGTGGTTAATAGGTGCCCAACCTCAGCATGTATTTAGTACCTATGTTCACATACCACACCATCAGCTCATTATAACGTCCCAAATCAAGGGGCACGACGATGATAGATGGCGATGTATGTGTGTCGGTGGATATATTATTTTTTTAATAAAATTTAACTTACATGACTGAAAATATATGTAAAATATATCTATCGTGCAATTACATATGGTGGGTTCACTCAACCTTCGGACGCATTTAGTATCCAAATCCAAATAAAGCATGACAAGGTACAGGGGAGCCGCCGGCATGCGTGGGGCGGGCTGTCGCACGCATTTAACGTCAGTCTTTTCAGTTCCAACAGATTGATTGAATTGGCAGGCTTCATATTAAATCCGGTAGCAATTTACTCTACCGGTATTGAGTAAAACGATATTGTTATTTGTGGAACTGACTTTGATTTGACAATTATAATAAAGCTTTAATGTTAAGCGATTCAGAAGCTTTGAAGATTTGGTGTTTTATTATTATTAACACGGTTTTCTTTATGACGTACTGCAAACTGATAGCTTTGTCAACCCGCAACTTTGTGGTATACCATGGTAAAGTTAGACAGATTTCACATGAATTTCTGTAGATTAGATTTCGTGGTAGATTTTAGTAAAGCTGTGTTCAGTCTAAGTACAGTATGTCTAAATTAAAATAAAAACAAAAAAAAACTACTCACTGCATGACATTATTAAATATTTATTCTTTAAAAAATAAAAATTCTTTGAAGATGCAGTATGCATACTTTACCTTTATTTAATAGAATTTAATAATGTTACAATCATAAAATAAAACCTTATAATACGAACCTGTTTTAGTTCGAATCAGGAGAAACATGTTTTTTTTTCCGAAAAATACAGTTTATAAATATTTACCGAGTCATCATAAATACTTCATGTGGTGTTCACCATGACTCGTACATTTCTTTGAACGCTAAAAAATGGACACTCTATTTCTCTGGGGGTTTCCAGAAACCCTATTATGTGAAAAGGAAAAACATCCCGGTTCGGGGTAGTAAGACGATTTTTGTCCCCATGAGAGGTAAATTCTACCAACTTAGAGGTAATAGTCCCATGAGGTTTCACGGTACATAATTTACTTTTAATGCTTACCTTCTGTCAAGCGTAAGTATAAAGTGAATGCTTATTATAATATGTTGCAAAATCGGCAATACTAATGGCTATTTATATTTTTATAAATTAATTTTATTGTAATTATTTAATTTTGTATTCTGTATTCTTGCAGTGTAATCTATTTCTAGATCAACCTGTTATATTCTTCTTCTTTTTTGTGTTCATTGCATGATAAAATTCATCGTAATTGTAATCTGTTTTGTATGTTAATAAATAAAATTAATCACCATTCCACACATCCTTTACTCGGCGCCAGTGGCGTGCACACGGATTATGATAAGGGTATGCAAGGTGAGTGACATTAATCGCAAAAATAATAAATAATATAAATGTTTGCCAAATTGAGTTCAATTGATTGCAGCAGATCGCCTTTGGTTTCAACTCTATAGAGGAAAATGGACTAATAAGTGGGAATAATGTAATATGTCGGCGATTTGGACGCACTGGGTATGTACTGCTTATTTGCATATATGGAGTGCACGCCACTGCTCGGCGCACATCATAGATATGGGGAAATTAGGTCGAAACCCACCACATGGGCCCAAAGTGGAAAGAACTACTATAATGCTATGATTGCAGATGAGAGTGATGGCTAAACATCCCGTCTTTCGAGCAAAAGTGTTAGAGCTAACTTGGCTTATAAAATTCTTATGGAAGAACATAATCTTGAATGGCTTGCTTTCTACAAGTCCAATTTTCGGAATTAAAAAGATGTAATGTTCTTTAACTTAAATCCGTTCCAAGTGATATCGCTATCGTCTTTGTATAATAAATGCAAAACAAATAAACGCAGAATTGCACAATGCGATATGTATAAGTTACATCGATAGAAAAATGTTAAAATATTAAGAAAAAAACTTCTTGAAGGAACCTTAATAAATCCACATAAAAAATAAAACGTATCTGCTTAACATCTTCGCTCTCGACCCCTCCATTAGCCTGTAAAACAGAGTAACTTAATAAACGTGTCCAAATTTTAGAATAAATTATCAGGTAGAATGAAGTACGTGCCCGCTACGTCAGCAGAGTCAATTAGCAAAATAAAACATAATTCATTTCAATAATTCACAGAAGAAACTTTGCCCTTTTCTTTTATCCTTGTCAGATATATTGTTGTCACGTTCTGACCGAAGGAGCGAAGCGCAGTTCATACGTCTCTTTCCAACGCGGGTGCTATATTGCCCAACTTCGGATGTTATCTCTTTTCTGTAGATACAGTGATTCCAAATGAAATGTTACTCTGCTTATTTAATTTTGGTTACTATTTTGTTTTATGTTTTTCTTTTTTCGACCTTCATTGAAACTGATTTTTTAAAAGATGTTATATTACAAGATCCTAATAAAACAGTGCCCGGTGAAACTGTGAAAGCTATCTTTGGCTAATAAAAGTATCTCCGAAAAACCTTCCTCATAAATGTGACTGATATAAAAAGTAAAGTACAAATTCACAAAAAAAATATAGGGTTTTATTAAGTGAAACAGTTCATAATAGTGAATAAAGGAATAATTTTAAGTAAATAAAAACTCGTTTAAAACTATAAGAAGTGACTCATTAATTACAGGACTACAGTAAATATAGACACTACTGAACTAGATGTAAAATAATGATTACTTATGCATTGCACAAGTAAGATCAATTCAACCAATATAAACATATGAAAAACTGTTTTCAAAAATAATTGCTGAAATTCAAGTAGAGCATACACCCATGACGCGCAGCCTCCCTTCGATTGGCCACAGATCTCGCTCGTAGCTCGTAGCAACGCGAGGCTATCGTGCGGGAGATCCGCTACGGCGCGCACGTCTACGTCGTAGCTCTCGGTTACCTTGACACGATACTGCCCCGCCTGCGGTTTCGGAACTCTCAAATTTAAATTTGAATTCCGTAACGCCTGTGTTTGATTTTAATTAGTGCCGTTTGTACTTTAGTGTTGGTTCAGTGTTGTGGAGCTCACACGTGGACTGGAAAGGTGAGTGCGTTTGTTGTTGTCACTGATAAGGTTGGCATATGCCAGTTTATGTCGAATTATGTATTAAACCGATTGTTTATTGCCAATATATTTGAGTCAAGCTATCAAATAAGTTTGTAATAGTATCCAGAAATCTACCAAACCATTAAAATTGAGAACTCAATAACATGGTTTATTTAACGACAGCGATATCTGATTCAATGTAAATAAAAGAAATTTCTGTTTTATTACAGTTGCATGGTAGTATCAATGTAATCTATTTTCCCTTAGAATAAAAATTAGTTCATAATTTCAAAATGTCTTTACTCGTTACCAAATACATACCTTAAACTACTTTGAAATAATCAACGAATAATTACCTATAAATGAATGGTAGATTCATCAATATCTCATAATATACTCGTATGCTATTTCTAGAAAATATTGAATGTAGCTACGAGTATCGGTTGTCGATAATAATATTAGCTATCAGTTCACATACAAAGAAGACCAAGAATAAACCTTTGTATTCACACAAAAAGGTCCAACCATTAGCTAATAAAGTATCAAAAGAAAACAACGCTGAGAAAAGGAGGTCACGCATATCTTGTTTGTTTAAGTGTAGAATGACGCAACTGTCCAAGAACGATTTTATTTAGTTTACTTAATACTATTGTAGTGTTTCTTATTTCATTAATAATGCTGTATTATTTGTACTAGAATCAAATAAGGTTTCAAGTACTCAATAGTAAATTAGGTTTTGATTTCAGGAAAAAAAAATACAACAAAATAACAACAAATATGTGACTAGCCACATCTTTGCCTATCACATAATACTACCATTATGTGGCTTTGGAGAACTTAGCATATTTACCACAAAATTATGTTTGACTCGCTGAAAATCTAGGTAAGAGTTTGGCGCGTAAAAACGTCTCAGTATCTGTACTTTATAAGGTCTATTTTGGATAATATGCACAGGTTACTACTTCCTATCACTGGGCCACTAGGCGCCGGGTAAGCGTCCACTTCCAAGTGGTATAAATCCCAGTAATCTGCATCGATGGTTTGCTGCTTCTTTTCTAGATCACACCGCTACGGAATGAGACGCCCGCTTCGTAGCTGTTTTCGAATTTATTAATACCCAATGAAGTAAAAAGTAAAGATTCGTGATATGCTCACAAACATTGAAAAAAGTGTTTCGAATGCAGCGCATACATACATATATTTCGAATGAGCGTACATTTAGCTAAACAAAAACCTACAAATGTATTCTTTTTGCGTTCCTTTTTGAGGCACAGGTGGCGTATCTACCTTTATATATACAGAATAATATCATTGTTGATATCTAGATCAGAGCAAATAAGCATTTTCTGGGAAAACATGTATCATATCATGTCATCGTCATTGTTATTACAACCAATCCAAACTGAGACCAATCGTCAACCTATCTTAGATATAATATTAACTTTATGAGTATAAAAATTAACTCTGCTTTTCGCTAGCAGTTTATTGTTACCGGATCAACATATTAAGAGTGCGTGTTGAAAATATTTACTAAGAGAGCTATATTAGTTTTAAGAGCATCGGTAGCTCCTAAGTGTGGACTGACTGCCTTTCAATCTGGAGGTGCAGGTTCAAATCCAGCCACGTTCAATGTCTTTTCGAATTTTCGATAAAACGGCTGAAGGAAAATATCGTGAGAACTTGCACGCCTCGAAGAGATTTCACTGGGCCGCTTGGACGACTAGATGCCATACAATTATTTAAGATTGGCGCGAGTGGCTTTTTTATTCTAGTTTTATTATAAAATGGTGTCCGCCCACAGCTTCTCTAAATAGAATTCAGTCTGTAACATGGGCGCAAAATGTAAAACAATAAAAATATGAAGCATATTTAATTACAATGGCTATTCCGAGAATTACTCGTAAATGACTTTTTGCTTTCGGCAACTTTTTTATGATACTTATTTGCCAAGTAATAAAATAAAATATTAATTTTAAGTCAGCGTAACATACGAACCCATGGATAAGGATTTGAATTATTTTTTTCTTTTTTACAATTTAATTAGCTTACATCTATAACAACCGCTTAAGCAATATTCACTCTTATTGCTGTGCGTACTTACTTTCAGACGAGCAATGCTCTCATCATAGAGTACTCATTATACAAAAATCGTCTCATTAATTGTACAAAGAAATGAAAAGCGTTAGTAACCTTGTTTAATTTTAACAAAAACACATCAAAGCCTTCGCGAAGTTAAAATGGGCATTCTCTTTGTGTAATCAGATACTTTTCCATTTTATCGTTAAAGACTCAAAGAGAGAAAGGCGTTTAAAAATTCAGAGCTCGGTCCAATGGCTCAGTATAGATGTAACGAGTATGATAATGTGTATTCATTTCGTATTACTTCGCGAAAAGGCACTCGACATAATCAGCACCTTTATGAAATTACGATCTGCTTTTTGTGTTAATGTATTATATAACGTGTAATTTATACTTTTGACTGATTTTACAAAAACGCCTAGCATCAAACAGTTTTGCATGATTAACTTAATGAATTGTGAAGATTAAGAAGGTAAATATATAATTTGAATACTTTTTAGTATACCATGAGGTGGAACGTTTCATCGTTTCCTCCGGTATGAATAGTGTTACTATTCGCTTGCATATCATTTCAATTGTATAAAAAAATATAATAGTAGCACACTTTGTAAGAACTTACACCTATCTAGTATAAACGAAACCCTGTCACAGTTTTAATAACTTTATGGGTTCCTGTTTGGATGCTTTAGCAGGTCGGTTACACACTGATATGAAACATCTTGATAATAATCATCAGGTAAGTAAAATGTAAATTAAAAAATACTGGTTGACGTTATTTCAAGAGAATACACAATCATGACCTCGTAGAAGTACGACTGGTTACCAACGAATATAAAATAATAAATAATATACACTGATATTCACTCAGCGCCATCTGCTCCCAAACTAAGCATTTAGCCTGCAATATGGGTATTAAACAACGGATATTCCTTTCTGAAAATATATACTACATTACTTATACATAGAAAACAACCAGACCAATACAAACAGATATGTTCATGCACACAAATGTTTGTACTGTCTCGATCGAACCTTGGTGTAAAAGCCGACATCTCAACCAATTACACCACATTAGTCGTCACCGCAGATGAGCGTGTATAATAAATCCACTAGCATTCACACAGTGCCATCTAGCCTACTTAATAAACAACGGATAAACATACTTATATACATTTTCCTTTGTAAATACATACATGTTATACATAGAAAACACCCAGACCATTACAAACATACATGTTCATGTACAAATGTTTGTACTGCCCGGGGATCAAACCCGGAAACCTTGGTGTGGCAGTCGACGTCTCAAACGCAACACCAAATGGGTCATCAAATCGTGTAAAGGCGAGATATAGTAGGCACCTGTACAATATTATAATCTAAGCAGTAACCAATGTCATAATTTGCAATCTTCATTCATTGCACTTTACGGTTCATCGAAAGGCCCTCCTCTCTCCTAAGTTTCTGTGCCGACAGGGTCCAAATGTACCTCAGCTTATTAAACGTCCCCACCGAGGGCGCGAGCCTACCCGTATAGGGTGATAAGCCTTAGTCGTCCACGTGGGCCCAATGCGGATTTGACGACTTCACACACAACCTTTGAATCTCTTTGCAGACGTTGCGCAGGTTTCCTCAAGATGTTTCCTTCACCGTGAGACATCGGATAACGTACATACAATTTCGAAATTCGAAACACTTGGTACGTGGCGATTTGAACCTCAGCCTCCCGGTAGAAGGACGATAGTCCACACCATTGCGCCACCCACGCTGCCATAATGTACCCATTTTAATAAAATTGTCAACTTATTACCATTATAGAGAAGCAATAAATGATAGATGGATAGATTGAGTGAGAAACGGATAGCGCTATCTATATACGAAAATTCGAACTCTCTTTAACAAAAGATCAATGCTTAAGTCTCGTTCTAGAATACGGGCCTATGTTTATGTTTTCTTTGAATATTTTTCTGTAATTGTATTATTATTTTATCTAGAGATTCGTAAAATACGGGCATTTTGTTGGAATTCAAGAGGGCTTACGCCATCCCTAAAAACAATATTACGAAAATGATACGTCAGCATTTTTATAGTAGAAAAGTCAAAGTAATATTATTGTAATACTTTTTAAAGAGATGGCACGAAGCGGCCACAGGATATTTCATAATGATATTTCCTGTTAGCGGAAGTTACCCAGATGAGTGTTCCTCTCCTGTTTGCACATATTCGTTGAGTAGATGATATCACCGACGGACATGCTTATCAATTATAAATATTGATCATTTAATTTACAGTTATCTATAGGTAATAATAAGAACTTAAATATCAAAATACTTGCGTATAATCAAACATTATGTTGTATAGTCATACTGTTTTCAGAGATGGCGGCAACTCCCATGGATATCGTTAAAACTGATAAAAGTGTACATAACTTTAAAACATTAATTTAAAAGTTTTTTATAATTAATAATATGTATAATGCTGAAAAGTTTTTAATAGGTATAAATTTCATAAACTTACGTCGACACGCGACAAAAAATATATGAAGCGCTATAAGGCTTAGCGCTTCATATATTTTTTGTCGCGTGTCGAATAATAAAATACTACGAAATTCATAAACTCACGCTATCAGAATTTTACATTATAATTTGTTTCTCTACACCATTAATTTAATACTGATTCCAGCAAATTTTTTGTTAAATCCATTTTCTATATAAGTATCGTATTACCCTTGAGATATGAAACGATAATTGCGCAAACATAATATATTTTTGAAATACACACTAAAAATATTAGCTAAGTTCAGATATTAGACGATATGAAAGTTAATACCTAGTCTAATAAAATAAAACCAAATAAAATTTCTTTAATATGTTGACTTTAATTTGACTGGTATTATATTTTGGAGAAATGTTAACACATTCAAAAGACCAATTTTATTGGATAATAAACTCTTAAATATATTAAAGTGATTATAAGACTGACTTACTAAGTACGACATAACTTAAAATTACTACAAAAACTATATATTTCTCTTATCATAACAGTAATGAAGTGTAATCCTTAATAAATAGCCTATCAGCAAAACAGCGAAAATCTCCACATTTGGGGAACACAGAAGTCCCTTCAGACGTTACTTTAATAAGAAAGCATTGTTACCGTTTCTTTTCTGAATATGCTACCTCCAAGCTGTCTCTGACTTCATTATTAACGAGGAATAGCTGTGGTGGCAATACCATTTGAATTAGCTCTTAACACTTTTNCTCGCCTGGTGAGTTACGGCCCAATCACCATAGCATACCTCTGTGGGAATAAATAAACATCCACTGACATTCACACAGCGTCTAGCCCAAGCTAAGCGTGATGTACTGCCCGGAGATCGAACCCGAAACCCGGAAATGTTATAGCCAACGTCTCAGCCATTACACCAAATGAGTCGTCATAGCAAGGCCTTGTTCAATGCAGTGGAACGTTAAAGGCTTACGATAATGATGGTTCTTAAAGAGTGACGAAATTGTTTTTTAATCCTAGAGGAACAAGGCATTGCGTTGTATTTTTATGATAATTATGTGCTACGTTCTCGCTATTCCTACGGATTACCTATTTGTTGTTATTAATGAGCTGATGAGCTGATTAGTTGGAAACATAACGTGAACAGTTTTTTTTAACTATCAGATTATTAACAAATGATAATTTTAAAATAAGCACACCTAAAGTTTAGGCAAAACGCAATAATCAAGGTGTACAAAGAACAGACTCGTCATGAATTGTGACTTCATTGGTATGTAATGTGCTCCTATTTTTAACATGAGTTAAGAAAAGAAGAGTTTTGAATCGATCGAAATTTATTTGAATCAATCTGTAAATCAGAATAAACCTAAAAACTAAAGCTGCTTTAACATTAATACATATATATGAGTACAAACACATAGAAATTTACCACATAAATTTAAATGGAATCTACATAATTGTGTGTCTAAACCAGAATGCATAGTTTTTCAGGCTAAAAGTGACGTCACAAAAGTGATTTATGACTCGGATAGTGGAGCAGCTCCAAATGTGTTTTTAACGTTAGTCACAGAAATTTTATTTGGTTACTCTAAGATGTTTCTATTTTTCTTATCTCCTGTCCGATGGTGTGAATAAAAAGGACAAGTCAGTCTTGTTTTAGCTTTAACTCAATTAATTTAACACGGTAATGAAGAATAAACTTATTATACTTTAAGAATATTATGTTTTAACGATTTAAACATGTGTAGGAACGTGAATCTCACGGTTTGTTATATTAAAATGCATATAAAATTATATATATTTTTTTTTCTCTTTATTTGGGTTAACCAACAGTGTACACAATAACATGTTAACTTAATATTATTTATTCTAAAAGTAAAATATAACTGTGTCACCTATGACGCTAACCACAGCTTTGTATATATGATAAGATTGACATCAAGATTGTAGAATTTTACATATTTGTTTTTTAAATGAAACATAGCTAGTGGCAAAAATGTCAATACAAGAATTAACATGCGTATTGAAGTATTCTGCAATTCTATACATTGGTGAGCGTTTACCAGCATTTGTGCGACACAGGTTTGTATGAAGCAATTTAGGCATGTGGCGGCAATGGGTTTTAGTGGGGACTCTGTAACCTATCTTATTGTTCAAATCAATGCAGTCATATCTGTTGTGACATAAATCGTAGAGAAACATTATCTCAAGTTGATGGCGCCTTGATTCCAAAGTTAGTAAATTGTATCTAGTTAACAATTGCTCGTACTGCAAGCACTGACGATGACATTTTATTTGAACTTGTTTTAGGCACATGATTTGTTTTCAATAAGAATGCATATTATACACACGGTTTGACCATAATACGCAAGGTATCAAACATTAATGATATTCTAAAGAATTTAAGGAAAAATGACATTAGTTTTCCTACAAACACGTGTAGTAAAAAGTTATGATCACGGTCAAAAGATCCTTCCCTTAATCTTAACTCAAGAGACCAACAGCGATAATTATAATGAATGTACTTTTAATTACTTGACAAGGGTCATAAATATATTTTGTTTACAACCAAAATTGCTGAAACAAGATAGCGAAGGAACGTTGGAATGACGACTCGAAAATTGGAAACTTTACCCGTGAAACTCTGCCGGAGTAAATGCCAGTTTGATATGGAAATTTTGTAATTTATTATTCAAATGCAATTAAACAAGAGCGGGTTATTATTACTTAAAACAAATATTGTATTTTTATCCTTATCATTATGAAGTATTTTGGTAGACGTTAATCGCCTTACTGAAATCATGCTTTTATAAAGCGTGATTTTGGAAATTGAATATGAAATGACCCTAAGAAAATTAGTCCGTACTAACTGAGGTTTGTTACAATCGACAATTAAGAAGTATCATCATACGGATATGTACGTTCTATAGTTTGTGAGATGGAATTAAAATGTAATTAGAATGGAATACAAATGGTACTCATCATCATCAGCTCATTATACATCCTTATCGAGGGGCACAAACCTTACCGTATTGGGTGTATATGTATAGGCCTTAGTCATTTAGACGGGCCCAGGGCGGATTGACGGACTTCACGCACAACCTTTGATTTTCCTTGTAGGCGTGCGCAGGTCCCCTCACAGTGTTTTCCTTCACCGTAGGAGCGTCGAATAAACGTACATATAATTTCCAAATTTTGAAAATACATTGGTACGTAGCGGGATTTGAACCCTTTGGAGGTTGCACTCCTGATCCGAGGGCAACAGTCCACACCAATGAGCGACGCTAAAATTGGTAATTGAATAACAAAAAAAGAATACATAAGAGATATCTGTTATATTCTAACTAAAAACGAAAGTAATTCATACAAAATTATATATTATTATATTTATAATTAATATTATGAAAAATACGCACTTTGTGTCACGCAAGCTTTCTTAATCAACAGATAACTAAATTATTTTAATAAAATAAGATTACTTCCTAAACTACAATAACAAAATCATTTGTATTTTGCATATTTTTATGTGGCCGACTTTACGTTATCTATCTATCTACGACTTTTCTATCACGATGAAAGAAGAAAAGAAACTTCTAACACAATAACTCTATGCCAGAGCTAGGCGAAGCCGTATAAAGGTTATCCTTACAATAATAAAAGTTAATTTCACGCTTATACACTCTTGGTAATTTCTTACATTCTTAGCGGGGGGTGTTATAAATTGTCCCAAATTTTCTCGTGTAAGCGACACGTCAGCTATAAATTATTAATGGACTAAGAAGAAAAAGGTTAAATGTTGATGTTAATAATGAAACTTGTGTGATATATTGAAATACTTGGTTTGTAGTATTTAAAAAAGGTCAAGATACCATGTCATTAAACTAATAACAGAATAAGTAGCATGTGTGTATACACAAATATAAATAATTGGTACTATAGAATCTTAAAACCGGTTCGAAAGAGTTACGACTGCAACACTGGACAGTTTTATTTTAATAAATAAATATACACTGACATTCACACAGCGCCACCTAGCCTTAAGTTAAGCGTGAAACTTGTTTTATGGGTAGTAAACAGTATAAAATACGTTATTTATTTATTTAAGAGTACTAATTTATTTATTGCAAAATACGATTAAAAGTTGCTTGTTGATAATGATTTCCAAAAGCTTACGTATAAAACAATGACATTTAAGTTTTATATTGATTTATTTTTCAAAATTCCGTCAATACAAACCTTAATGGTTTTTTACGGGATATGATAAAAAAATATTGTTGCAATTTTTTGTATGGTATTATAAATCAATAATAAATAATACCATACGACACCAGCAAAATATGTCTATATAAAAATATGTCCTCATTCCTCTAGTTATTTTTCTAAATCCTATGCTTTCCGTTCTATTCGCCATTGGAATTATCTTACTTTGTCTAGAAGGGAAGGTTGTCTGGAAAAGATTGCTTTAAAGCGATAAGACCGGCTTAATTTTCTATTGTTTTTTCTTCCAACATACGTGGTTTATGGCTGTGCAACAAAATATTAATATTATGCCGTGACACGTGAACGTTTTTGCCGATATATCATAGATTGATATTACAAAGTAAGTACAAGGTATAAAGGGTTGTCCTCCTTTCATTTCACGTACGATTGGTCGCGTTGTTAAGGCGTTTCGAGTCTGGTACACTTGAGGTATTTTCTTTTAAGACAATCCCCTTTGATGCTATTATTGGGCGATTTATTAAAGTAGATGTTATTGAGTTCAGGTCGTGTGGCTGTGTGGTTGTGAATTTGGTGATTTTTTTAATTGTCCATTTTTTGCACTTCAATTAAATTATGTAAGTATATAGTTGGTGCGGATAAAGTTATTTATTAAATAAGTTTCAAATGAAGTAAGAAAGAAAGAAAGAAAAATCATTTATTAGAACCATTTAAGGTAGTCACCTAACCATCTGCTTAGTGGTTGATTTACGATAACATTCACTATATTAGCAAGGTAAGGTGAGAAACAAAATTAACCCTTTGAACGCCAATGACACCTTAAGGCATCAGAAAATATAGGTTATCTAATGTGTCTGGATTAGAGTTGCAAATAAACCGTTTTAAACCAAAATCTGTGTGTAATAGCCGACGGCTACACCATTACACCAGGGGGGTCGACAAATTTTGTTCTGGATTTACCATAAATTTGTTTCCGCAGGTGATATTTACTCACAAAAGATAAAGGAAAATTCACACACTCACTTAAATTAAAATATTTGGAGACGTGTGGAATCGGAGTAGGGTTGACAGGTCGTAGGGTAAGTCAAGGGTCGTGCACAGACCGCTATTTTTGGGACATTATATCCCTTGTGTTTGTCTTAACTGTGGGTCCATTCCAATAATACTTTATGATATATCGGATGTATAATAAATATATACGGAACACAACGCCATCTATCCCAAATTTCAACAAGCAGTACTCGTTTTTATGTTATACATACGTTATACATACACAAAGTGTATGGAAACAACCAGACCAATACAAACAGACGTGGCCACACGGACAAAAGTTTGTGCAGTCCTGGGGTCGAATTCACTTCACCTTTTATTTCATAGCCTATTATTTCTTATACTTTGCATCGCAGAAACATTTTGACATTTAGTCATTCCACGCCAAGCGGACAGGCAAAAATAGTCAATGTTTCTAATTTCGATAATTTTTGGTGAAATTATACCTATGTATGCCCTTGACTAGATACTAATATTTTTATTATATAAAGTATATTAATGAGTTAAGCCATTCTAAGTTTCCACCAATGAGCGGTGTATCTTTGGCGGCCATTATTCAGTATAAAGAAAAGATAATGACACAATATTAGTATTGAGATGTATAAAGCATTAGACAAGCCTTATTTGTTTGTTTTTAGATTATTAATTTTTAATTTATTTTTTTAGTATTTTTATTTTTCTAAGTGAAATTTAACAATCTTGGACCAGCTTCATTTTTTTATTTTGTGTCTAAATATTGATATTTAATGCAGTTAATGTCTGCCAATTGCATAATGAGCAGCGGGACTGGTTTAGGAACTAGAGTGAATAAAGAAAGTGCCGGGCGACGAGCGGGCGGCCAGCGCTCCACTGCCCATGTCACGTTAGATCGCGGTTCCAAAATAAATATATGGAATAGGGCGAATGTTTATACTTCAGTACTTATAATTTAACATTTGAGGTCAAAAATAAACAATATTATTTGTAATCAAATAACATTTACTTACATTTTTTTAAAATTTCTAGTGTCCGTGTTGCTTGTGCGTTTTACGATAATACGTTCTGACTTCGGAATAAAATTGCTATATTTCTTCTTGCCTGGTATAGTTATAGCAGAATCAAATTTATTTAGAACATGTTCATAAGAGGCTAGGTATGGCGTGATGCGAAACAATGTAACGGAACGCCATACGCGCGACGAAGCTCGCCCGAATAACGCTTTACAAAAATCACTTCTTTCTGACTACGAAATTAGTTATTTAGTAACATATCGCGTAGTCGGGTAACTGTAACTAGTGACATGAAATAACGCTCACGTCTAGCTTATAATCGACATCTATGACGACACCAGAATATAGATGCAAAATGTAATTTAAACGTTAAAAACCATTTGGCTTTAAACCGTTTTTTTGGTTTAAAACGTTTTATACCCTTTTTTTAGGTTTAATATAGGTTTAAAATGTTTTTCTATAATAATTTGACATTTGAGGTGTGATTCCGGGTTCAATCCCTGGGCATTACAAACATATGTGTGCATGAACATGTCTTTTTTTAATGGTCTGGGTGTTTCTATGTATGACCAAAAACTGTGAATATACAAATTTCAGAGACCAACGGTACGAATACAGTGCCAGAACAAACCAACTGTAACATTAGATAGTACCATTGATGGTACAAAATTGGTTTTTAAATTCCCTCCGAACTCCCTTAAAAATATATAGAAACAACCAGAACAAAACAAACACAAATTTTCATACACACAAATTTAATTACTTCGAGTTTATCGGAGATATTCTATTTCTTTTCAATTTGATAAATATTTTTATATTTTTATAATAATTTATATATTTTTCTATAAGATTACAACAAATCAAATTTGGCTGCGGCCTCCCTATACGCATAGTATGGTAAAGTTGGCGTAGAGTTGCAAAGAAACCGTTGCCGCTCCACGGAATTAAAGACACGCATACATATTAATATTTTTAGAAATATTGTAAAAACGTATAAAATAAAAATAAAGTTATAATTCATATATTGAATATAAAACGCTTCAAAGGAAGGAATTGAATAAAAAGATTGCTTTTTAAAAATAGATTTGATTCTGCTTTAACTATACCAGGCACGAAGAAATATCGCGCTTTTATTCCGAAGTCAGAAGGTATTATCGTAAAACGCACAAGCAACACGGACACTAGAAATTTAAAAAAAAAGTAAGTAAATGTTATTTGATTACAAACAATATTGTTTATTTTTGACCTCAAATGTTAAATTATAAGTACCCACTGAAGTATAAACATTCGCCCTATTCTATATATTTATTTTGGAAACGCGATCTAACGTGACATGGGCAGTGGAGCGCTGGCCGCCCGCTCGTCGCCGGCCGGCACTTTCTTTATTTACTCTAGTTCCTAAACCAGTCCCGTGCCCATTATGTAATTTGGCAGACATTAACTGCATTAAATTATCAATATTTAGACAAAAAATAAAAAAAAATAAGCTGGTCCAAGTTTGTTAAATTTCACTTAGAAAAATAGGTGGAAACTTCAAAATGGCGTAACTCATTATATATACTTCATATAATAAAAATATTTAGTATATGGGTCGAGTACATACAAAGGTATAATTTTACCAAAAATAATAGAAATCGGAAACATTGACTTTTTTTACCTATCCGCTTGGCGTGGAATGCCCCATTTGCAAAATGTATCGTAATATCCTTGTTGAATGCACAATAACTAGATAAAGTTTTTTCCTAAAGTGCGAAAGCCGTTTTATCTGTAACATTACACCTACCTCTTAATGTTTTCTTTTACCACTAATGTAAGATTTTTTAAAACTTAAACAAATTATTCTGAATGTAGTAAAACATTGTTATATAATGTGATTCTTAATAATTATTCACTTTTTCTTTTCTATTCCAACAAAGTAATCTGCGTGGCAGTAGGTTAGCGGAGTTGAAAGAAAAAGAGAACATAGATTAGCCGACACTGGCTGCAACCGCTATACATTGCAGCCAAATGGCGAATTCAAATTCGTCATGTGACAACCGCTTTTCTCGGAAACTATAAGAACCATACTGAAACTTTGTATGTATATTTATTCCTTGTACCAAATTAATATGATACTTGAACTGAAACACAAAAAATATTTTCTTCAAACCCACAAAATGTGTTGGGTATCAATTGGGTCTATAAATTTAAGGTAACTAATAGTTTTTTTTTATATATTCAATAGATTGCACGAGAGATATTGCTAAAGTGGAAAATGTGTTTTTATAAATTTACTTACACGTTTTATTTTGTGTAATGATTTAGATACAGATACGAATAAAATTGTAATAATCACTTTTTGGTGTCACATCATGACGGCGGCTTGGTTGAAAAATATTCAGCAAAGAATGGTGAGTAGCATTCTCTAGTATTTTTTTTAAATCCAGCTTTATATACCATGCCCTCTTCCCCTCTACTATGGGTATGGAAGTCCTGAGTCCAGCAAGGCTACCACGAGATGTTTAAGTATATAGATTTTCTTAATAGTGATTACCATTTCATACGTTATCAAAGAATCGGGAACGCAAGCTAAGTTAGTTATTTGTAGAAAGCGACATTTTCATAGTTTGTCTGCAACATGCGCCCAAAACTATTTAAGTAATACGTTTTTGGTCTAGTTGATACGGGTGAATCTCATCTGAAACAAATGTTCTTGGAGCTAAATTATATTATAGTGTTCGATCAGAGAACCGAATGGCGTATTATTTATTCTACAATATTGCTGCAACTTACGTTTAGTGTTTTTAGAAAAATCACAATCGAGGGTAAATAAAACACGTATGTAAATGTTAATAGTGGGCTTACTGTCATCTCTGAACACAGTATTACAATAAAATTACTTCGCCTTTTCGAGTACAAAAATGCTGACGTATCATTATAGTACTATTTTAGGAGATGGCGGTAATCCCTCAGAGGATAACATATTGTGTGATAGGCATATGAGACTCATTAATTCTCTGCATTGAAACGCTCTTTGCTAACGATACAATATCCTTACCGTCTAAACGGTAATTTCCTATCTGCTGGAGCCTTAAGTTTTGCGTAGAGATGTGACCTCGTTCTCTGTCGCACATCTCACGAGAAAAATTTAGATTAATTATTCGGATTCTTATTTTAGCAACACTACTTTAGGACGCGATTCTCAAAGATTTGATAATTGTCTTCAGCATTTCTGAATTATTGACATGACAAAATTTAAATTAAATTCAATAACGGCCCAGTTTAATGAAAATCAGTGCTAATTTTATTTACCGATGACCTATTTCACTAGTATACATTTTAAAATGAAAAAAAAAACATGAGCCTCTACTGCCTTTAATTTATATCATCATCAGCTCATTATATGTTCTCACCGAGGGGCACAAGCTTACCCGTAAAGGGTTTTAGTCATCCACGCGGGACCCGTGCGGATTGCCGAGCTCACGCACAACCTTTGAATCTCATCGCAGGCGTGCGCAGATTTCCTCACGAGGTTTTCCTTCACCGTAAGAACATCGGATATCGTACATATAATTTCGAAAATTCGAAAACACATTGGTACGTTTCGGGATTTGAATCTGGGCCCGATCGAAAGGCAACAGACCACACCATTGAATCACCGACGCTCCATGTAATTGTAATTTTAATCGTAATACCTATGTATGACATTTTTTAAACAAAAGCTTAAGATTTTTTTGCTAGAGGAGTGCTTCTACAGTATTGACGAATTGTAATAATATTTTTTAATTTAATGATGGAATAATAATTATAATTACAATAAATATATTAAAATTATATGGATCAATTTAAAATAATGTTTGTGTTTATGTACTGTCTAATTGAATTCATTGTATTGCATTGAATTGTTGTTGGGTTTATATTTGTATTGTAATTTCAAACACAATGAACATTGGTATTGAATAAATAAATGAATGTATTATTGGTCAATCGCAAAGTTTGTATCAAAATATTTGTCTCATATTTGGAGGATGTACTTTGTATCACGAGTAGGTTCTTATTTAAAAAATGCCAATGTTCTCAATTTCACCCTGTAAAAATCACCCATATTATTACATATTTATAGATATATCCTGTTAATAAAAGTATTTGTATAGGAATCGAATCTGAAGCCTAATAGGCTATATTTTCTTACGTAATAAAGTCGAGAACTTTACTTGTAAATGTCTCACCTGAAACGTGCTTCAGCCTTACGTAAGACGATTATAGACGGTGACAAAGGGAAGATGCCATCTTTTTTTGTAAGTTTGACAAATGGCAGCCATTTTCGTAATCCTTTTTGCGCGTAACGATGATAAACTAAAAGGTATGAGTTACTAAATTTACGCGGTAACTGTAGAAAATGATAGGGGTTAAATAATATTGTGCAGTTAACGACCGTTTTATCTAGTTATCTATCATCGTCGACCTATGACAGCCCAATGTAGGGCACAGGCCTTTCCCCCACAGGGGAGATTGGGATGCCCACCACGCAGGCTTAATGCGGATTGGTGGGTGTCTAGTAATCTTATACTATGATAATACAATTATCTCGTTGTAAAGTCAGAAATCTTTGTTGAAAAAAAAAACTATCAATTTAGAAATATTGTAACCATACGTGACTAATACAATGATAACTGATGCTAAATAAATGCTTATCACAGCGTGTCAAATAAAATAATGATATTTATTATAATCAAATAGAGAGAATTAAAACAAATATATAGCATCATCATCATCATCAGCTCATTAAACGTCCCCACCGAAGGGCACGAGGCTACCCGTATAGGGAGATTAGGCTTTAGTCATCCACGCGGGCCCAGTGCGGATTGGACAACTTCATACACAACCTTCGAATCTCTTCGCAGGCGTGCATGAAGGTTTCCTCACTATGTTTTTCTTCACCGTAAGAGCGTCGGATAACGTACATATATTTTCGAAAATTCGAAAATACATTGGTACGTGTCGGGATTTGAACCTCAGTGTTTGTTTTAGCATCGATTTACTCGCGAATTTACACCTCATAACCTGTACCGTTAGTATTCTCCATCAATGTAGAACTGCGCCTGTCACCCGAGACACACAGATGTTAGGTCTCTTAACCAGGTAATTTAACTGGCTACAGTGCCCTCATCCGAAACACAAAGTGCATAACACTCCTGTTTCACGGGATGGTGTCTGGCACTGCGGTGATACCAACCCAAACGACTCAGTACCGAGTCTACCACCTGCTGAAAGTTAAGTCATAATTCTGAATTTTTTTCTTTTGTATTATGGGAAGTTTGTAAGGAAAACATTAAGCTCTTGTTTTCTTATCAGTTCACAATAGAGGCTTGACAAATATATGACGGGCAGGTAGCAGCCCTACTTAATCCATCAAAACTTCTTTCGAAACAACCCATATTACACGACCTTTTTGGTGTAATGATCGAGACGCCGACTACTACAAGGGTTCCGGATTTGATCACCGGGCAGTACAAACATTTGTGTGCATGAATATGTCTTATTGAATTGGTGTGGATGTTTTCTATGTATATAATATGTATGTATTTACAAAAAATGTATATAAGTATGTTTCCGTTGTTTAGTACCCATACTACAGGATTCACGCTTAACTTGGGGCTACTTGGCGCTGTGTAAATAAATCCCTAAAGTATAAATCCTCTTTGGAATCGTTTCAACCTCCGTGAAATTTACTTGCTTAATACGAAGTACCTAAATGTTCAAAGACTCTATGGTTTTTTCACGTTATCACATAAGTGTAAGCCATAGTAATGATGATAGATTAACAAATGTTATAAGTAGACTAGAGAGGCCTTCATTTATCAATGGACATATTAGGCTATAATGATAATTCTGATGATAACAAAGCACATACAATTTGGTATACGAGAAATGATTAATTATTGTTATTTAAATAAATCTATGATGCTAAGGCATCACTTTTATGTTTGAATACCATTGCTTTGTATAAAAGGTATCAAGGCTTTAAAATAACAAATATCGTTGACTTTAAGCTTAATTGCAGATGCCGCTTTCGGCAAGTCTCGTTGTTTGGATAAAGAGCAATGTTAGAATTCGGCGAATATTGTATTATCAATTGTTTAGCTTCTAATAAATAATTTTATAACTATTAAAAATACTTAACATTCATAGTAAAAGAAAAAACATTTTTTGTTGGGAAATTTAATAGCAGTACACAATTACCAATTTATTTTTAATTCATGATGCTGATCTATATATTTTATATTATTACATAAACTTAACCTTTTAGTATCAATGGTTTTATTAACGAAAAATTAAACAGGCTTCAATAATTGTGCCCTATTGATCGAAGGCAATTAAAACTGACTTAATTACAAACACATTATTAGAAGGCTCATCGACAAATATTATTAGTTAATTATAAAGAGAATTAATTACAAGGTCTCGTATTCTTTGATGTGATAGCCTCGTTGACTTATTGGACTCATCGTGTGCCCCTGATGAAAAGATGATAGTAAAATCACTTGAACGATAATTGTATTACACATAAAATATAATATGTTAAGTTCATAAGTAGAACTTTTATTTTGCAATTTATAAATTAAGCTAATAACATTTATTACGTTAATAGCTGTAAGTTTATAATTTTCTATTCTTAATTACGCTCGTGAGAGCTGTGGATTTTGATGAATTAAAAAAAAAAATGATATTTTACTAATAATTAACTAAAATAATTAACTTTAATGAGCCGTGATAGCTCAGTGCTGGACTGAGAGCCTACTTCACTTTATAATAGTAATGTGTTTTGCCTTTAACTCCACGCCTGGCATTGGAGACAACAAAAATAAAAAAAAATCCGTCACACAATTTTTAACTCTGAAAATAAACTTTGTAATCTATACATATAAATAGAACTGTATCGTTTGTTTGTAATATTGAAATAACCGTTTTTCTGTATTACGGGTGATCTCTGAAATTCTGAAACCGATTTGGACGTGGCTTTTTGCAGATAGCTGATGTAATATAGAAAATGTTAGATTACTTTCATTTTTTTTTATTTTAGGTAGATAAAGGAATGTTGTATTGCGCGGCATATGAAGCGATTGTAGTAGTTAGCTGACACCCGGGATAAACACATGGGCTACGTTTTACTGCGGGAGAACAGCTTATACTGCGGGTAACACCGCGGGGCTGTTTTCCGGAACCTATGCGATGAGAAAAGGTAGTGAACGACAATTCTCTTTAAAACCATCACAAAACGAGTTTTCACTGAGAAATAAGTTAAACTAATTTGTAAGTTAGAACATTGTTCTAGTAGTTTAACTAAATGTTCTAAAAGTATATTTTTTAGATCAAAGGCGGATGCAACACAAATGAAACCTTGAACTTGAAAGCTAACATAGATTAGAATCATATAAATAGTTTTTAGGTAAAATCTGTTTTCTGATTAAGTTCTTACTGAGTTAAAAATACACAATACAATTCCTTGTTGAAAAATACACAATTATGTAAATTTATATTATCCTTCCTGTTCCTGAAGAAAAGAAGAATCAATTTCATAACTTTACAGATTCCTCTGTAAAATCTTAATAGCCTTTTTAATTTTAATAAGAATACATAACTTTTAATTTTAAGTAAGACTTTGATGCTGATTTGTTTAAGTTTTACTTACTAGACTTAATTCTAACGAAATTATTAAGATTGATGTAATAGGTTAAAAATTTTGGGTAGGTATTACGTATAAGATATTTCAACAATGTAAAATACTGGCATTGGGTGAAACTTCGTTCACATAAAGACTTGCCTTCTGTAAATACTTATTCTGCACAAACACGTGCATTCTCACCTTTCTAAAGAAACTGGCGACAATCTAATCTTTCTAATAGCAGCGTTAATTTTCAAAATTGCCATTTGTATGATTAAAAGATCAGTTGTCATTGAAACATTACCTTTTCTCTTTACCTACCATTTCCGAGAGGAATGATATCTTTGAGATAATTATTTCAAATGAATTGAAATGCTTTTTTATAATGGGCTAATTTAACAGTAACATTTTCCATCTGTGGTTAATATTTTGTAATTAAGAATAACACCACGGTTGTTTTGTTTCTTTGTTTTTCCCACTCTCTTTCTTTAACCTATTACATCACTTCTGGACAAGGGTCTTCTAAATTCTGCAACAGACATTTTGGTTTTTTTATATTTGATTTTTTCATTTTTATTCTACAGCGTATTTTAGGTGTCTGCATGTTAATTAACGATTAACCCATAAAACTTCTATTTTATTATTAATTGCTCTTCATGTTTAACAAGAGCAATTTCATAACAGAATAATTTTATCAAATTATATGCTTGACTAAAGTAAGTATATATTTTTTTCTTTTTAAACTTTTAGTTAAGTTTTTATTTAGAAATTGCTGTGAGAACCGGCCAGATGTTTGACAATAGAAGAATGTTATCAAACGAAGACAAATATTCGTGATGTACTTTAAAGACTTTCGACAAAAGATTAAATGAATGCTTAAGAATGTAAAGATACATTCAACAAATATATTTTATTTTTACGAAGATTAAAGGCTTTATAACGCAGCTTAGTCTCATACGTATTCTTAAGTGATTCAATCATGGTGGGTTCCTTCATTTTGTTTAAATAAAATATGACATTCATTCTTTATATTGATACACAAGATTATGTAGTGGTATAAGTTCTATAATAATGTACCTAATTTTGTTGTTTAAATATGCCTTGTCCATAATATAAATGTTATTTTTCATTCAATAACTTTGTTTCGTTTATTTATGGTTTTGTATCGATAGTAATTAGAAAATTTATGTATCTCTCTCTCTTCAACCTATCACAGTCCACTGCTGGACACAGGTCTCCCCCATTTGCGCTAGACATCCCAGTCCTCCGCTTTTCATCCAGCTTCCACCAGCGACCTTTCGGAAGTCGTCGGTCCATCGGACCGGAGGGCATCCTACGCTACGCTGCCAAGACGCGGTCTCCACTCTAGAACGTCTGCTCCAACGGCCATCGGTTCTGCGACATACGTGACCAGCCCACTGCCACTTCAACTTGCTGATCCGGCGTTGTATCTATTAAATTAAATATCTGGTTGTCAAAAACCAGAAATTTTTACCCGTATTGCTTAATCTTGGGATCTAGAACAATGTGTGGTTAGTAGAAGTCCGCAACTAAGCCACACAAAAATGAGAATATAAAAGGACATGTTTCTATAAACAGCCTATTAAGATTAGAAAAGCCATTAGAAAACTCTTTTTTAAGTCCATTGTTATTAGAAATCGTTATCTGCCCGTATATTTATTGGGAAAAATGAAAATATGTAACATAAAAAATATCAGCTTCTGCCCGCAAGCAAATAGCGGATTTACCGAGGCACGGTCGTGTACCCGCCAAGTTGAGCGCGATTTGTTTACAACTTATACCTTAACCCGAATTATAACACTTTTTTTAACCGACTTCTAAAAGTAGGTTCTGAGTAAATAATGTGGTGAACATATCACGAATAGGAAATCGTTGAATACAGGCTTTCCCCAATGAATTTTAATACATCAACTGGCAGGAAGTGACACGCCGGCAATCTTAATTAGATCACATGTCTATCTAGTGTGTAGACGCGCTTACCGGCATCCACTCAATAAAATTTCTGTTCTGTCAGCTATCGCCTCTTCAAGCTATATTGTACTTTTAATTCGTAGCAGGAAATTATAAAATCGTAACCGGATGATTGGATGGGAGATTAGGGAGTCCCTGTGTACATATTTTTTACTCTTACTCTAAATACGAGTATATCTTCATTTAAGTTTATAAAATAAACTTACGAATGTCAAACGTAGTCTATCACTCGCTCGGACTGTAGTTTTCGATTGAGAAAACTGTAGCCAGAAACTCTTTAGTTTATTCTTTTTAAAATACTGGTGAACGATTAAGTACAAAATTCTATTGTGTGTTATTAAAATAAAAAAATCATATAATTTGTTTGCGATTTTTTTCTAAATTTTGTAAGTCTCTGTCATTGGGTCTAACTTGTCAAATGGGTAGTTTTTATTACAATGATTCAAGAAATCAGACGGCTGGTAATTAAATTACAGCAAAGTAGCCTTCTAGTACTAAGGCCATAACAGCCACAACTATGACCACATATTTATTTTTAGAACCATGTTTTTCATACCATCAGGGTACTTTTTACTTTTTAAATTGTATCGTTTCTACTGTCAATGTGTGGTGATCAAGCAAATGTTTTTCTTTCTTACTTACTACTGTATGTATGTGCGTAAACTGGTGATATTTTGTGGTTAGAGATTAATGAATAATGACTTACAATTGTCAGGACACAGTGATCCGTCGAAGCCACACTCCGGCGTGTCGGGCGGAGGCGTAGACCGCCCGCCCGCCCAGTGGATGGGTCTCGTGAACTGGAGCGAAGAGTTGGCTGCCACGTACGTAGCTACCACCTGCGTGATAAGAAACAACCCTTTTACTGGAAGATCAAAGTCGTCGGGTTATGCAAAACGTAATTGAGTGATGCCCTGAATTTCTTGATGGAGCCTTCTCCGAATAATTAACTCTTTGAATCTGTGGCAGATTCAAGCTAGGTTTCACTTATTTTTTAATTGACTATTCATCGCCTCATTAATACTTTTTAAGTTCGAGGTTAAGTTAATTTAACACACGCCTTCATTCAAATTTAAGCAAATTTGGCAAAACAAAAATTAAATAAAATGCAAAGAACACTTTATGGCTATATTTATTTTTACTTAGTTCATTTTGGTAATTATACATAAATTATCGTTTCAGCCATTGAACGTCCACTTCTAAACATAGGCAACTCGATTCTTTCCATATTACAAGTATAGTACTTGTCTGAAGGGCAAATCCCTTCAGACAATATCCCAGCCGACATTAATAAGTTAATCCGCCTAACGCTTTACTAGTGGAAAGTCCACGCAATTTTTTCTTTGAAAAAAGTACAAAATAAAATAAGTATGTAATGTAATAACAATAAGGTTGTGCT
>PQWD01006432.1:0-94647 GCA_019425675.1 Leucinodes orbonalis | reverse complement strand
TGTAATGAGGATTTTTTCGTGGTTGGTGGACTATTTTCTGGTAATTTGGAATTGCAGTTTACGCGTCGAATGTTTCCTGTCTGTAATTTTGGTTTTCTATCGTGGTCAAATTAGATAATGTTTTGGGAAAACATATTTTTCATAATGAAACAATTAGAATGAGCTTGTCATCTTTACTATTAATATTTTCAGCCAATCTATTGTACCAATAGAGGGCACAGGAAGAAGCATGGACGATTAAGCTTGAACCAATCACGTAAATCAATTACGATATACAAATGTATTTTCTTTCTTTCTTTCTAAATCCAATGCAGTTTGATGTGTCTTAAAGACTAGCACCTTAAGAAGTCACCGATGGCTTATATGCCTTCCGAAGCACGTATTGATCTTTCTTGAATAAAATGAAACCCACCAACTATAACTTCTCTCCTCAACCTGTCGCAGTCTACTGCTATACATCATCATCATTATCAGCTCATTAAACGTCCCCACCGAGGGACGTCTAACCGTAAAGGTGTTTAAGCCTTAGTCGTCCACGCGGGCCCAGTGCGGTTTGGACGACTTCACGCACAACCTTTGAATCTCTTCGCAGGCGTGCGCAGGTTTACTCACGATGTTTTCCTTCACCTTAAGAGCTGAACATAGGCCTATTCTGGTAACCCAGTCCTCTGCTACTTACGAACCTAAGTATACTATATATATATATAACTAAAAATACAAGATAATACAATAACTGTATTCACACAAGTCCATTCTTCCTAGTTTCAAAGTAATCACCACGAGAGAATTCCGAATGTTACCATGACTTATTTTTGATAAACGAAACAATCTCCGAATCCTTTGGGGGGTCCATTGTGGCCGCGTCAGCGGCTGACGTGAAAGAAATAGCCCGATTGACACACGGGATGTTTAGCACTCGATAACATGGAGTTTGTACAATTTTAAAGGGAATTCCGTTAGCACGGTCTCTAAACGCTATTGTTGTCGTTTGTAGGTTTGTTTTTATTAGACTTAATAGGTCGGCACTTTAAAGAGTTTAAGCGAAAAATATGACACAATTCTAGACGGCGTTAGTTAGATTTAACGATTTAATTTTTATATGGTGCACATAACTTTAATTGTAAGGTTACTTGGTAGAGATTCCTTATTAGCAATAATACCACCATTTGTCCTTTTCATTACGTTGTCTAAAAACGTTTGACGTTGTTTTTTTTTGTGCCTCTTTTTGCAATTGATTAATCGAATATGATACAATTAATGGCCATGCTGTGTGAAAAAGCATGTTTGCCTGTAGGCTTGTGACCTGTTGATAAAATATAAAGTAATCATTTGGACATTCTAAATTATAAGTGAAATCGGAGCAAGAAGCGTGAGATTGTTTACTCGTAAGCTAAATTTTATATAATTATCATTCATCATCATCTCAGCTCATTATAAGTACGTCCTCACCGAGGGGCACGCACCAGCCTACCCGCACGCGGGTGTATATGCGTGGAGTCGGCCAATCCGTACGGGGCCTGCGTTGACAACTAAGGCCTAAACACCCGTTACGGGTAGGCTTGTGCCCCTCGGTCGGACGTTTAATAAGCTTATGATAATTAAAGTAATATAAAATAGACATTTCAACAAATAATTCGACAGTATCATTCCCTAGAACCTTAAAGCAAATTCTTACTACGAACAAGATTTAAAGATCGAACAGATCCAAGGTTAAAGACCATAGCCAAACATATTATTCATCCATATTTCGGAAGCCTCGTAATTCAAAAAGTAAATCAAACGCCTCATTAACCACCATTTTGCTGTTGACCGCGATGGTTGACAAACGACACGGCGCGAAACGCTAGATAATATATTGCAACCGATTTTATATTTAATAGAGAATATTCATATATCAAGTGTCAACCTCTTTGAGGTTATGTGAAAGATTACAACTCCTTTAAGTGACAGTTCACTGTAAATTCGAGTTGTTCTGTTTATGATTGATAAACTTCTGCATTTGTGCTTGGGAACTGTTGTTAAGTATTACATTTAAAGAATAAACACAAATTTATTCTAGGTTAGATGATGTTTAGCATACGCACACCGTATCCAAGTCATTGCTTGATTTTCCTTTAGCACAGAACACAGCTTAACAGGTGAGTTAAAATCCTGGTGAGCTTCAACAATGTATGTTCAACTCGGCAATTTTCAAGTTAATCATTAAAATTCGCTACGATTTAAAATTACCGAACACACGAAACCTAAAGTTACGCAGTGTTTTTACCTTTATTACTTACATTTAAATAGGTTAGAGAATAATTGTGTAATTGAATATGGGTAGAAGGTAAAGAATCTATTTTGAATTCTGGTCATAATAGAATAACAATCATAAAAACCAAATAAATAATGTAATACGAACAGTTTGTAGCGTAGCCCAGGAGACACCCTGGCTGGAATAGGTCAACACGACTTGTGAAAGGTCGCCGATGGAGGCTGAAAAGTGGTGGACAATTCAATTCAATTCAATTCTTTATTGCTTTTCCATATGTTTATAGGTTGGTATAATCATAACAAACATTAGTATCAATATGGACCCTGTCGGGCGCAGCCAATCAGACAGAGAGGGGGACTTCAATAAGATATTTCTATAATAAATATTCTTTGTATAAAATTAGTTAATGATATGTTATTAAATAAAATCTGTATTATTTGGAAGTATTTTCACTAAATTAAAAATAATACCGGTATAACTAGCACATAACGATAGGTACCGATGTCTAGCATTGGACTGCAATAACTTGAAGAGAGAGAGAGGTATGTGTGTGATCATTTAAGCTTTTGATAGAAGAAAGCAAAAACATTAAATGAAGGTCATAGCTTTTAGTTGATAATTATGAATACCTAATATTTTATTGAATCAAAACAAACTTCGTCCATGACCTTTGAAGGCGAATCACTTCATGATTGCGTTACCGTATGGCATGGAAGTTATTCATACTTCTTATTACAAGAACGATAATTGGGCCTAGATATATACATATTATTATATCGTCGGTGCTCAATGGTGTGGACTGTCGCCTTCCTACCGGAAAGGCTGAGGTTCAAATCCCGACACGTACTAATGTGTTTTCAAATTTTCTTTCGCACGTCTGCGAAGAAATTCAAAGGTCGTGCGTGAAGTCGTCCAATCCGCACTGGGCCCGTGTGGACGACTGAGGCTAATCACCCTATACGGTAGGCTCGTGCCCTCGGTGGGGACGTTTAATGAGCTGATGATGATGATATACATATAAAATAGGGCGAAAGAAGTAAGAAGTTTCTTAGTACTCAAGTCTCTTTCAACACTATTTAACGCAAAATTCACTGCAATCCTCATACGTTTTGTATTGCTCATATAAATGGCGGATTAAACAGAATTATCACATAGATTGTATTTTAAACCGCATATAAAAGAAAAGCCAGATGACCAGTGTTAGGGACATTAAACGCCTGGTTACATAATTTATCGCGAACTATACAGATTAGCGGGTTACGATGTCAGAAAATAAAGCCGTTACTTGTAGTCGAGTCGGATTAGAGGGACAATAATAAATATTGTATGGCGAGCTAAGGCGTCGACACACCGGCAATTTCTAAATTAAACTCACTATACTCAACTATACTAAATTACGTATTCTTCACTAAATAAATAAAATAATAAATAAATATCCACTGAAATTCACACAGTGCCATCTAGCCTAAGTTAAGCGTGTAATTACATTTTTTGTAAATGCATACATATTATACATAGAAAACACCCAGACCATTACAAACAGACATGTTCATGCACACAAATGTTTGTACTGCCCGGGGATCGAAACCGGAACCCACGGTGTTGCAGTCGACGTCTCAACCGCAACATCAAATGGGTTAAACTAAAATTTATAACAACCTACTTTCTCAATATCTTTCACGTTTTTACACCTTGAACATTGAACTCTTTTGATTAAATTTGGTACAGAGGCAGGTCTCGACTGTCGACAAGTACCGCTTGATCAGGAATAAATGTTCAAGTTCGAAAATATCAAATGTAAACCACATAATTTTTTGAGCTTTCCGAAAAATTATGAACGAAGCGGAAGCTCTATAAATTATTTCGATTTTAAAGTGTGTAATTGTCGGAAAAACGGTTTGATGTAAAAATTATGGAAATATTAAACACCAACGAAAATATAAAGTAGGTTATATTCAGGTCATTTATAAAGTAATTTGATTTAAAAATAGTAGCAGCTGGCTGTAGTCATCAATTAAAATATACATAAAAGACCCAGACCAATACAAATTAACATGTTGATTCTGCCCAGGGATGGAACCTTTGTCTAGCAGCCGATGTCACCACCATTACAACAAACACAGGGATTAGTGCTAAAACTGCCAATCGACGATGGTACACGTAAATTCATTAGAGCTTTCTTAGTTGTATATACAAAAACGTCGTCTAGCGTCCTTAGTGACAATCACAGACATCCGAATATACAATTAGACTGGACAAGCCGCCAAGTTTATAGGCAGTCTCAGTGTCGCAATTTCTTTTCGGTTCTCACCTGTGAAAAGTTATTATATTTCTTGGTAAATTTCTGATTCATTGCGATGATCGCATGTTACAATTGCACAGGATGGCCTTTAGGAAAAAACGGTAATTTCTTCTAATATTCGTGCGTCTTGACTCGTCTCACAGAGCGTAAACTGGCAGCCAGTGTATGCTCGTTGAGCTTACATTTGTCGCACTTTAAACGCGGTTTTGCCCCATCTCCTGTATTGGGAAATCTGTGGTGACAATAATACTAATCTTGTCTGGCAAACACCAAATAGGAGTGTAATTATATAGTATTATTCATTCACAAACCAGAGTGACTCCCGCGCACGTGGGTGTAATCAGGCGAGCGAATTGCACACGTGACTTATCTATAGAAAGTCAGATAAAATTATTTATTGCACACACACATTTACAGAAATTACAGTAACAAACAAACACATAATGCAATTTAGGCGGTCTTATCGCTAGAAGCGATTTCTTCCAGACGACACAGCACAGAAGAAAAAAATACAAGAAAGGGCAAGATTGTGGAAGTATTTATATTTTGTTTGTTAACGCCCGGTTTGCGGAGAGGTAATTTTATAAATAACTAATCCAAATAAAGAAACACCCTAAGTTAAGGTCCTAAGAATGCCATATGAAGAAAGAAATTCATATCCTAAGTTGTCAAAGCGACATTAGCTCCAAATCACGGTGCTTATAACTGCATACTTTAATCATTAAACGTCCCCACCGAGGGGCACGAGCCTACCCGTATAGAGTGATTAGGCCTTAGTCGTCCACGCGGGCCCAGTGCGGATTGGACGACTTCACACACAACCTTTGAATCTCTTCGCAGGCGTGCATGTAGGTTTCCTCACGATGTTTTCCTTCGCCGTAAGAGCGTCGGATACGTACATATATTTTCGAAAATTCAAAATACATTGGTACGTGTTGGGATTTGAAGCTCAGCCCTCCGGTAGGAAGGCGACAGTCTACACCATTGAGCCACTAGTATGCTAATGCTATCTCTGTATGCTATGGCATTTCTGTCTGTATGCTAATGGCTGCTACGGCACCCTATATGGGCGAGTCAGTATCGAAATTGGCCGCTATTTTTCTAAATGGATTGATACTTTCTAAATTTAGAATACACCTTGACCGTCACTAAAAGATGTTGACCATTTAGTCTTAAGAACATGTCATAATATCGTAAACCAAATAACAAAATACAGGGAAATTGGGTCGCCTAGAAGAGATTTAAGAAAACATTTAGCAGGAATGCTAAAACAACGCTCATCATTTCGCGAGTGAGTAAGGTTAGCAAAGATAGGTGAACCATCTATTCTTTTACCTACCGGTAAAATAAAAAAAAAACTATAAACAACGTTCTTAGATAAGCAATGTGCATCTAATAAGGTTATTGCTTATCTGCGATTGTGCAATCGCACTCAAAAGTATCTCGGCAAAATTATACCATCGTGTCGGTTGGCAGAATACAGTGACGAGTTAAGGTCAAAATTTAAATGGATAATTTTATATATAAATATAAAACTATCATTTGTATCAATAAATCTGCGTATGTGTTGTGCGGCTCGGACATTTTTTGGTTGACGTTACTTCATGATTGCGCCTCTAGTGTTAGCTGATTGTTTATCGAAGACGTCTTAAGTCACTTCCAGCGATCACATCGATAATACTCCATTTTTAAAGGGAGGAAACGCACTCATTGCTTCTTCAAAGTTGGGTAGCTGTATCAATTACTATCTTTGAGGCCAACCATCTGCTTGTTTTGCCTGTCTATGAACTAAAATAAAAAGAAAATGGATAAGCAACACCTTTAGGCACTTCCAGTTCTAGGGATCATGCACATATCCATTGCAGCGCACGAAGCGATAAAGAATCATAAAGCGGTGTGCACACTATTAATAAAATACGCCGAGAAGCCAGATCAATAGTCCCGCGGGCCAATCGGGATACGGGCTGGCATCATTTTTCAACATCGCGTGCATTTGAACATAAATAAACCGCCAGAGTGCAAAGACTCGATCAAAACATTCGTACAGCTTCTTAAATAGCTGGGAGTACGTTTGATACGCTTCAAAGATAAGATGGTTTATTTTCTTGGTAATGTACTGAATCAAAAGCAGAACTTCATAATTATAATAGTGCATTTTTAAAGACATACAAATTATATAGGCTTGTTTTCTTGATTGTGTGGATTTTTTATCGCAACTTTCTGAAAACTAAACTGAAAAGTGGTGGACAATTCAATTCAATTCAATTCTTTATTGCTTTTCCATTGTTATAGGTTGGTATAATCATAACAAACATTAGTATCAATATGGACCCTGTCGGGCGCAGCCAATCAGACAGAGAGGGGGACTTCAATAAGATATTTCTATAATAAATATTCCTTGTATAAAATTAGTTAATGATATGTTATTAAATAAAATCTGTATTATTTGGAAGTATTTTCACTAAATTAAAAATAATACCGGTATAATTAGCACATAACGATAGGTACCGATGTCTAGCATTGGACTGCAATAACTTGAAGAGAGAGAGGTATGTGTGTGATCATTTAAGCTTTTGATAGAAGAAAGCAAAAACATTAAATGAAGGTCATAGCTTTTAGTTGATAATTATGAATACCTAATATTTTATTGAATCAAAACAAACTTCGTCCATGACCTTTGAGGCGAATCACTTCATGATTGCGTTACCGTATGGCATGGAAGTTATTCATACTTCTATTAAAGAACGATAATTGGGCCTAGATATACATTATTATTATATCGTCGGTGGCTCAATGGTGTGGACTGTCGCCTTCCTACCGGAAAGGCTGAGGTTCAAATCCCGACACGTACTAATGTGTTTTTCAAATTTTCTTTCGCACGTCTGCGAAGAAATTCAAAGGTCGTGCGTGAAGTCGTCCAATCCGCACTGGGCCGTGTGGACGACTGAGGCCTAATACCCTATACGGTAGGCTCGTGCCCCTCGTGGGACGTTTAATGAGCTGATGATGATGATATACATATAAAATAGGCGAAAGAAGTAAGAAGTTTCTTAGTACTCAAGTCTCTTTCAACACTATTTAACGCAAAATTCACTGCAATCCTCATACGTTTTGTATTGCTCATATAAATGGCGGATTAAACAGAATTATACATAGATTGTATTTTAAACGCATATAAAAGAAGCCAGATGACCTGTGTTAGGGACATTAAACGCCTGGTTACATAATTTATCGCGAACTATACAGATTAGCGGGTATTATTCATAGCAGAAAAAAACACCAGTTCCGAAGAATATCCACATAACATATGTTTTATTTAATTTACACTTATTCGATATCATAAAGATAACAGAAAACGTTTATTGTGAAACATTAAAATGCATATTTATAAAAAAATGCTAGAGTTCAAGTAAATCGTAAACAGCTGACTCGTGCGTTAGAACATGACAAATTCGCCAGAAATTTGATGACGACCAGTGTTCTGGAACTTGAGCAAAACTCTAATAGACATAACTACTTTCATCATATAAATTAGTTTATTAAATATCGTATATTTGGAAAAGATGACTAAGTCCGATTATGATAGTGCCGGCGTAGTGTAAACATCGACAATCATTGTCTATGAAAAAATAAACGAACCGAAACACGGCTAGGGTTGCCAAGTGACAAATTCTACTTTTATGTATTTTTTTGTTATTATGAGCCCAGTTTATTTAACCTTTATGATTTTAAAATCATGTCCTTTTTATGTTATAAGTGTACAGGATGATCAGGCGCTCACGCGATGGTCAAGTGATATGCCTGACCATGACAGAGCGGCATTGAAGGAGACCAACAACTGATAGACAGTTATTGTCCTCCGCACTGCGCCATCACCCGAGACAACAGATGTTAGGTCTCTTATACTCGATAATTTCATAGCTACAGTGCCCTCATCGAGAAACACAAAAATGCATCACACTCCTGTGGGCGATATCTGGCATGCGGTAGTACCTTCCTAGACGACTCAGTATCTAGAAATTATATAGTTAAATCTCATTAGCTAATTTTACGTCCCCACCGTCACGTACCAATGTGTTTTCGAATTTTGAAAATATATGTACGTTATCCGACGCTCTTACGGTGAGCCTGACTCGGCATAAAGTCAAAGGCTTGTCTCATTACCGGAGTCGCTCTCCGTCCTATTCCTCATTAGCTAAGTAGTCAGCCTAGATATATACATATTATTATATCGTCGGTGGACTCAATGTGTGGACTGTCGCTTCCTACCGGAAGGCTGAGGTTCAAATCCCGACACACGTACTAATGTGTTTTCAATTTCTTCGCACGTCTGCGAAGAATTCAAGGTCGTGCGTGAAGTCGTCCAATCCGCACTGGGCCCGTGTGGACGACTGAGCCTAATACCCTACGGTAGGCTCGTGCCTCGGTGGGACGTTTAATGAGCTGATGATGATGATATACATATAAAATAGGCGAAAGAAGTAAGAAGTTTCTTAGTACTCAAGTCTCTTTCAACACTATTTAACGCAAAATTCACTGCAATCCTCATACGTTTTGTATTGCTCATATAAATGGCGGATTAAACAGAATTATCACATAGATTGTATTTTAAACCGCATATTAAAAGAAAAACCAGATGACCTGTGTTAGGGACATTAAACGCCTGGTTACATAATTTATCGCGAACTATACAATTAGCGGGTTACGATGTCAGAAAATAAAGCCGTTACTTGTAGTCGAGTCGGATTAGACGGACAATAATAAATATTGTATGGCGAGCTAAGGCGTCGACACACCGGCAATTTATACTAAATAAACTCAACTATACTCAACTATACTAAATTACGTATTCTTCACTAAATAAATAAATAATAAATAAATAAATATCCACTGAAATTCACACAGTGCCATCTAGCCCTAAGTTAAGCGTGTAATATACATTCTTTTGTAAATGCATACATATTATACATAGAAAACACCCAGACCATTACAAACAGACATGTTCATGCACACAAATGTTTGTACTGCCCGGGGATCGAACCCGGAACCCATGGTGTTGCAGTCGACGTCTCAACCGCAACATCAAATGGGTTAACTAAAATTTATAACAACCTACTTTCTCAATATCTTTCACGTTTTTACACCTTGAACATTGAACTCTTTTGATGAAATTTGGTACAGAGGCAGCTCTCGACTGTCGACAAGTACCGCTTGATCAGGAATAAATGTTCAAGTTCGAAAATATCAAATGTAAACCACATAATTTTTTGAGCTTTCCGAAAAATTATGAACGAAGCGGAAGCTCTATAAATTATTTCGATTTTAAAGTGTGTCATTATCGGAAAAAACGGTTTGATGTAAAAATTATGGAAATATTAAACACCAACGAAAATATAAAATAGGTTATATTCAGGTCATTAATAAAGTAATTTGATTTAAAAATAGTAGCAGCTGGCTGTAGTCATCAATTAAAATATACATAAAAGACCCAGACCAATACAAATTAACATGTTGATTTGCCCAGGGATGGAACCTTTGTCTAGCAGCCGATGTCACCACCATTACAACAAACACAGGATTAGTGCTAAAACTGCCAATCGACGATGGTACACGTAAATTCATTAGAGCTTCTTAGTTGTATATACAAAAACGTCGTCTAGCGTCCTTAGTGACAATCACAGACATCCGAATATACAATTAGACTGGACAAGCCGCCAAGTTTATAGGCAGTCTCAGTGTCGCAATTTCTTTTCGGTTCTCACCTGTGAAAAGTTATTATATTTCTTGGTAAATTTACTGATTCATTGCGATGATGGCATGTTACAATTGCACAGGATGGCCTTTTGGAAAAAACGGTAATTTCTTCTAATATTCGTGCGTCTTGACTCGTCTCACAGAGCGTAAACTGGCAGCCAGTGTATGCTCGTTGAGCTTACATTTGTCGCACTTTAAACGCGGCTTGCCCCATCTCCTGTATTGGGAAATCTGTGGTGACAATAATACTAATCTTGTCTGGCAAACACCAAATAGGAGTGTAATTATATAGTATTATTCATTCACAAACCAGAGTGACTCCCGCGCACGTGGGTGTAATCAGGCCGAGCGAATTGCACACGTGACATTATCTATAGATAGAAAGTCAGATAAAATTATTTATTGCACACACACATTTACAGAAATTACAGTAACAAACAAACACATAATGCAATTTAGGCGGTCTTATCGCTAGATGCGATTTCTTCCAGACACAGAGCACAGAAAAAAATACAAGAAAGGGCAAGATTGTGGAAAGTATCTATATTTTGTTTCTTAACGCCGGGTTTGCGGTGAGGTAATTTTATAATCAACTAATCCAAATAAAGAAAACACCCTAAGTTAAGGTCCTAAGAATGCCATATGAAGAAAGAAATTCATATCCTAGTTGTCAAAGCGACATCTAGCTCCAAATCACGGTGCTTATAACTGCATACTTTAACGATTAACGTCCCCACCGAGGGGCACGAGCCTACCCGTATAGAGTGATTAGGCCTTAGTCGTCCACGCGGGCCCAGTGCGGATTGGACGACTTCACACACAACCTTTGAATCTCTTCGCAGGCTTGCATGAAGGTTTCCTCACGATGTTTTCCTTCGCCGTAAGAGCGTCGGATACGTACATATATTTTCGAAAATTCGAAAATACATTGGTACGTGTTGGGATTTGAACCTCAGCCCTCCCGGTAGGAAGGCGACAGTCTACACCATTGAGCCACTAGTATGCTAATGCTATCTCTGTATGCTATGGCATTTCTGTCTGTATGCTAATGGCTGCTACGGCACCCTATATGGGCGAGTCTGTATCGAAATTGGCCGCTATTTTTCTAAATGGATTGATACTTTCTAAATTTAGAATACACCTTGACCGTCACTAAAAGATGTTGACCATGTAGTCTTAAGAACATGTCATAATATCGTCAACCCAAATAACAAAACTACAGGGAGGAAATTGGGTCGCCTAGAAGAGATTTAAGAAAAGATTTAGCAGGAATGCTAAAACAACGCTCATCATTTCGCCGAGTGAGTAAGGTTAGCAAAGATAGGTGAACCATCTATTCTTTTACCTACCGGTAAAATAAAAAAAAAACCTATAAACAACGTTCTTAGATAAGCAATGTGCATCAAATAAGGTTATTGCTTATCTGCGATTGTGCAATCGCACTCAAAAAGTATCTCCGGCAAAATTATACCCATCGTGTCGGTTGGCAGAATACAGTGACGAGTTAAGGTCAAAATTTAAATGGATAATTTTATATTATAAATATAAAACTATCCATTTGTATCAATAAATCTGCGTATGTGTTGTGCGGCTCGGACATTTTTTGGTTGACGTTACTTCATGATTGCGCTTCTAGTGCCAGCTGATTGTTTATCGAAGACGTCTTAAGTCACTTCCAGCGATCACATCGATAATACTCCATTTTTAAAGGGAGGAAACGCACTCATTGCTTCTTCAAAGTTGGGTAGCTGTATCAATTACTATCTTTGAGGCCAACCATCTACTTGTTATGCCTGTCTATGAACTAAAATAAAAAGAAAATGGATAAGCAACACCTTTAGGCACTTCCAGTTCTAGGGATCATGCACATATCCATTGCAGCGCACGAAGCGATAAAGAATCATAAAGCGGTGTGCACACTATTAATAAAATACGCCGAGAAGCCAGATCAATAGTCCCGCGGGCCAATCGGGATACGGGCTGGCATCATTTTTCAACATCGCGTGCATTTGAACATAAATAAACCGCCAGAGTGCAAAGACTCGATCAAAACATTCGTACAGCTTCTTAAATAGCTGGGAGTACGTTTTGATACGCTTCAAAGATAAGATGGTTTATTTTCTTGGTAATGTACTGAATCAAAAGCAGAACTTCATAATTATAATAGTGCATTTTTAAAAGACATACAAATTATATAGGCTTGTTTTCTTGATTGTGTGGATTTTTTATCGCAACTTTCATGTTTTTTATAAATATTTCTTCCTTTCTTTGAATTTCAACTTTAGGTGTATGTGAACCCGGTATGGAGTTTAAAATCATTTAAGCTTGCATTGACAATAGGAGTAAATACCTTTTTATTACATGAATGTCCTCACTTACAAAGAAAATGATTTTAGCCTTAAATGGATGTACAAATATAACAAAAATGAATTAAAATTAAGCACGTAAGTATATGTTAAGTCATCAATACAAATGCGGGCTGTAGATTTTCCAGCAACTTATCTCGGTGCCCGGACGTACCCGTCTCACTAACGCCCCCTGTGGCATATTTATGGGACTTATAAATTCATCTGTATGCACTCCGCCTTACTTGCATGACGTACAGTGCCTTTTGATATATGGTACTTAATCATTTATATCTTGGTAATGAAATTAAAAACATTGAAATTATATCAATTCCGGATTGCGGGATCCCGATTGCGACAATAGGCATAATTTGATTGTAAGTTAAGTATGTTCGGAGGGCAGGTGAAGAGTGATATGTATATTATGTTATGAACAATGTTATTCATATAATATATAATAGGATAGGCCATTTCCCTGGATCTCACATTAAGTATTTTTGATTTTATTGTGCTGTGTTATATACATGGACATAAATCTAGATATCCTTAGAAATTTGAAGAGTTTTATTAAAAAAAAGTGCAAGAAGTAACATACATGGAGTAAGTATTAGAATGAAAGTTTAACCGTTTTGGCACGAAACTTAAAAAAAACGATTTCATATTAATATATTGGCTGTTGATAACATTGTTATAGGTAACGTAAACTACAGAAATAAAACTGTTTCGTAGGAATATCAATATATGTTTATAACATAATAATATACTAATAATGATATAATATATGTATACCATTTCACGCATTTCTAAATGCATTTGCAATTTATTATTCATAGCAGAAAAAACACCTGTTCCGGAAGAATATCCAACATAACATATGTTTTATTTAATTTACACTTATTCGATATACATAAAGATAACAGAAAACGTTTATTGTGAAACATTAAACAATGCATATTTATAAAAATGCTAGAGTTTCAAAGTAAAATCGTAAAACAGCTGACTCGTGCGTTAGAACATGACAAATTCGCCAGAAATTTGATGACGAGCAGTGTTCTGGGAACCTTGAGCAAAACTCTAATAGACATAACCTACTTTCATCATATAAATTAGTTTATAAATATCGTATATTTTGGAAAAGATGACTAAGTCGCGATTATGATAGTGCCGGCGTAGTGTAAACATCGACAATCATTGTCTATGAAAAAATAAACGAACCGAAACACGGCTAGGGTTGCCAAGTGACAAATTCCTACTTTTATGGTATTTTTTTGTTATTATGAGCCCAGTTACCTTTATGATTTTAATATCATGTCCTTTTTATGTTATAAGTGTACAGGATGATCAGGGCGCTCACGCGATGGTCAAGTGATATGCCTAACCATGACAGAGCGGCATTGAAGGAGACCAACAACTGATAGACAGTTATTGTCCTCCGCACTGCGCCCATCACCCGAGACAACAGATGTTAGGTCTCTTATACTCGATAATTTCACTAGCTACAGTGCCCTCATCCCGAAACACAAAAATACATGACACTCCTGTTTCCTGGGACGATATCTGGCACTGCGGTAGTACCTTCCTAGACGACTCAGTATCTAGTAAAATTAGTATAGTTAAATCATCATTAGCTAATTTTACGTCCCCACCCGTCACGTACCAATGTGTTTTCGAATTTTTGAAAATATATGTACGTTATCCGACGCTCTTACGGTGAAGGAAAACATCGTGAGGAAACCTGCGCACGCCTGCGAAGAGATTTAAAGGTTGTGGGTGAAGTCGGCCAACCCGCACTGGGCCCGCGTGGACGACTAAGGCCTAATCACCCTATACGGGTAGGCTCGTGCCCCTCAGTGGGGACGTTTAATCAGCTGATGATGATGATGAGGGCCACGAGCCTATTTATCAAATATGACGTGTTTACAATAAAATAATAAATGCAATAAAATACCGAATTAAACCATAATAAACTTCGTATAATATAAAGGTTCACGTTCGCTTGACGAACATGAAAGTTAACTATAGTTTTTAGTCATTGGGTGACCGGAAAATGTAATTTCCCCGGTCTATTTCATCTTCCCAGATATCTTCGAAGGGTGATTACTAGCACCTACAAATCCGCCCGTCCGGTTGTGTCCGGTTGTGCGTGAAGTCGGCCAATCCACACTGGACGGGTCCCCACCGAGTTTCATGAGCTGATGAGGATGATTTATTCACATCAATAAATCTTCATAAGATTGATTGACCATTTAAAAAGAAACTGCCACAAGTTCCCTGGGGAGTTCAAATCGGGAAAGCGGGACGCTCGATACGGTAGATATAGTCATGCAACACTTTATACCAAATCCAAAGAAGGAGCTTCACAATTAAGAAGTTTTAGTGTATTTTTATGCAGTAATTTAGAGCAGCGCTGAATCAAATTACAGCTTTCAACCTATGTAACACCACTCGTAGCAATATTTAGTATATATAATAGCATACATATATATGGTTTACGCAATAATTGACTCACTTTTACTCTGTAAATCTTGTGAAACATTGAGGACGTAAAACTGAATCACCGGAATAACAGTTGTTTCAAGCATTTCCGATACTTCGAAACGTTGTCATGCGTCTAAACATACATTTAAGAATTACATATGATATTGTATGTAGACTTTATAATATTAATAATTAATAATACCCACTGACATTCAAACAGCGTCATCTGGTCCCATAACACGGGAGGAGCTCGTAGTTAGGGTACTAAACAACTCATACAAAGAAACACTCTTTTTTCAGTCTTTCAGTTTTATGTCGAAATTGTGTTTGTTAGTTTAGTTTAAGCTAGTGGAGGGCAGTATAGGCAACGGCGGATCCAGGGGGAGGGTCATAGGGGTCATGACCCCCCCTAAGCTATTTTGGAGTATTATACTTGACTAGTTCTTAATTTGACTACTACTATGTGACCCCCTCCTGGCCCCTAACCTGGATCCGCCCTTGAGTGTAGGTAAGCGAACTAGCCCAGAATTGCTTTGTATTCTCCTCATACAATTTTGAGCCTATACGAAAACTAAACTAGTAGTGTTACATATACTGCTATAAACAGATGCAATATGGATTCTCCAACGACAGTTCCGTATCATAATCCGATGTGAGCGTGTTCTTGGGCGATTTGAATGTCGCATGAATCGATAGTCTTGAGCCGAAGACGCTAGTACGGCTTCTGGCATTACAACTGGTGGAGTACGCGGCTACGTAAACAAATATGTAATACTGGCTTATTCAAAAGGCGTTATATATACTGGTTGTTCCCCGCGGTATTACCCGCGTTATATAATAAGAGAAAAAACAGAAAAACTACAGCCTATCGTGCACTCTTGGGATCTCTTATAAGTATACCAAATAAAAGACCAATTTGGAGGTGACAATTCTCCCGCAGTAAAACAACCTAAAATCGCTTCGTGAGGTCACGCGACGTGTGGCCGACGCGCGGTTAAATATTACTTAATTTTCCAAAATAAAAGATGTCTAAAAGGATAGTAGAGAAAGTTTTTTCCTACTACATCAGAGCGTCGGTGGCTCAATGGTGTGGACTGTCGCCTTCCTACCAGGTTCCTGAGGTTCAAATCCCGACACGTACCAATGTGTTTTCGAATTTTCGAAAATATATGTACGTTATCCGACGCTCTTACGGTGAAGGAAAACATCGTGAGGAAACCTTCATACACGCCTGCGAAGAGATTCGAAGGTTGTGTGTGAAGTCGTCCAATCCGCACTGGGCCCGCGTGGACGACTAAGGCCTAATCACCCTATACGGGTAGGCTCGTGCCCCTCGGTGGGGACATTTAATGAGCTGATGATGATGACTACATCAGCTACCTGCAAGAGAAGTCCCGTCAAAAGCTATCCAGCCGTTTCATAGATTACCCGTAACAAACAAACAGACATTTTTTTTAAATTGTTATTTGCCACCGCCACTGCAACCGTACCACCGCAGTGCCATGAAACAGAAGTTTTTGTACTTCTGTGTTTCAGGTTGAGTGCACTGTACGTAATCAAATTACCGGGTATAATAGACCTGATATTTTGATCTCAATCAATGGCGCTCTGTCATGGTCAGGCATATCACTTACAATCAGCCTTCCTTAGCGTTCTTTACTCTTTGTAACATATAAAATACATTCAGGGGCTCTATTTTAAGGTATTCGTTGACTTTTACGAAGCAGCTTCCGTACGCCGAAAGGCCGTTTCATCAAACACCGTGACCTCACGCGAGTAAACAATAGATAACAAGAAACTCTGCTGTCCATCACCACACTTTGAAGTCTGTGATTTTATCGAGTACTTGAAAATGTATCCGGGAAAACAGGAGTAAACGTAATTCTGCGATAATGCTGAGTCAAAATTTAAAATACATTTATTCAAATACAGTTGTTAAGAGCAGAGATGTGTCAGAGGTAAGGAGCATTGTTGATGAAACCCTAACTTCAACAGAAATTCTACATTTTAGTGAGAGTTGTGTTTTGGTTCCAGTACCAATTCGTGTTACCGGCATGTACCGGGTCGCTTTTCTCCCCGCTTTCTAACAGGAACCCAGTACCTATTTACTAGGTTCCTTAGCCACACCTCGACACCTAACCAAAGTTGTTAATGTATTTTGGTTGTATATTGTTTTTAGGCTGAGAACATAAGCCTTCGTTCACCACTTTTCTGGTGAAGCTTTGAATGTCATCTGCGGCTAACAGCGAAAAGTTAAAATAATAAAAAGATTTGGACAGAAGCGGGATGGGAAGGTCTGATCGGAAAATGACGATTTTCGTGAAACATTGCACTCAATAAACAGTGCAATAGTTGTGCAACATTGAACCGAGATGTCCAAATAGAAGTGTATTTCGTTGCCGATGTTTATTTAGCTGTGGATAGAGTAAACTAGCGCTTTACGAGCTTCGTGCGGGCTTGATTTAATATTTTTTGTTTAGATTAATAAACTGTTTTGCAGTTATTACAAGTGTTATTTTCCTCTTTTGTCGGTTTATAATATACCTTGCATATCGTTTAGTGTGTTTCAAAAACATTTAAAAAATTATCGCTCTTTTGTTTTTTTCTGATACCTTCTTCTTTTTGTGCATAATTTGGTTGATGTACAGTGTTTGTTTTTCTTTCTTTATACTGTTAAAAAACAGTAGAAAGAAATTTATTAATTTATTTATTAACATTTCATTTCAACATTTATGTAATATGATTCTGCAGTACAGCATAGGTTTTGCAAACTTTACCGTGCACCACATTTGCCAAAGATTTTATAAAAGTTTGTGGTATTAGGAGTACTTAGGAAACTAAAACTTGTTTAAAATTTACCAAGTTTTTTTGTTAGATTTTTTGCTAATTTTAATGTGCTAAAAATCGTTATGTATCTTAATAGAATTGCACTCGTTTGGTCTATATATCACCTTAAGACTCACCACAGATTTCCCAATACAGGAGATGGGGCAAGCCGCGTTTAAAGTGCGACAACTGTAAGCTCAACGAGCATACACTGGCTACCAGTTTACGCTCTGTGAGACAAGTCAAGACGCACGAATATTAGAAAAATTACCGTTTTTTCCAAAATGCCATCCTGTGCAATTGTAACATGCCATCATCGCAATGAATCAGTAAATTTACCAAGATATATAATAACTTTTCACAGGTAGAACCGAAAAGAAATTGCGACACTGGACTGCCTATAAACTTGGCGGCTTGTCCAGTCTAATGTTTATTCTGATGTCTGTGAGACTCACTCATTGTACTACGAGCACATAATTATTATTTTAAACCAGTAATATAAAAGTGATGACATTTTAACATTATAAATATTATTGAAAAGTTGTGTGTATACATGTTTTTGTCAAGCATCTCAAGTCAAACAAACACACTTACAAAAAGCACTATGAACGTCAAGAAATATACAAAAAAATAATAAAAAACGATTTAAATACTAAACTAAAAATATGTGTTTTGATGCTTTGAAAAAAAAAAGCGCTTCAGTGGTTTGGCCTGTTGATCTGCTCAGATATTTATGAAATGATTGTTATTTAGATGTTAATGCTAACGTTTGCTGTATAGAACTTACTATCATTTTAAACTGTATTTGGCCACCTTGGCTGCTAATATCAGTGCTGCCACCTGAGTTTTAGAAAAAGGGCTTTTTAAGAAGTCAAGAGAAAGGCATGAAGAGTTTAGGGAAAGGGCTAGATTGAGCGAAAAAAAAACTGTTCTAAAAATGCTGAAATAATCATATCATGAAGACGTTCTTTTTTGAAGCGACTAAAAAAGGTCATCATTCACGATGAATAAGCAAAAAAGTACTTGTTAGCATGTCGAAAACTTCATATTTGGTAATATTTTCACGACAGTGAAAAAAAGCTCGATTGCTCTTTTCGAGCTAAATGGTTAAAAAAGAAGTTCACCTATACTAAAAGTGCTAGATCTGGCAACAAAAGGCCTAAGGTGGCAACACTGGCTAATATGTCTTCACTTAGTGTCGAAATGTCAAATAAATGGAATTGAGGAACTTGGCATATGCCGCAAGATAAGGAAGACCCCTGTGCAGGAGCAGGCCGACTAGGCCGCAATCTTAGAAAAACAATGAACAAAAAGCGTCCGCGGCAAAATTCTGCCCATCGCATTAGTTCACCGTAAGAGCCGAATAAACGTAGGTACACATAATTTCGAAAATTTTAAGAGACATTGGGTATGTGGCGGGATCTGAACCTGTATCGTCCAGATCAAAAGGCAACAGTTCACACCACAGATTTCCCAATACAGGAGTTGGGGCAAGCCGCGTTTAAAGTGCGACAAATGTAAGCTCAACGAGCATACACTGGCTGCCAGTTTACGCTCTGTGAGACGAGTCAAGATGCACGAATATTAGAAGAAATTACCGTTTTTTTCCAAAATGCCATCCTGTGCAATTGTAACATGCCATCATCGCAATGAATCAGTAAATTTACCAAGAAATATAAATAAATAAATATAAATAAATATCCACTGACATTCACACAGCCCATTCTAGCCCAAGTTAAGCGTGAAGCCTGTATATGGGTATCTACCTCTAATCATGTGCCAACGTACGACTTAATGGCGTAATGTTGAACATAGTGTCCTCTTTTAAGTATTTTGGTCACGTGATCACCGATGATCTTAAGGATGATTGTGATATAGGAGGGAGCGTAGGGCGTTGGCAGTTCGAGCAAATATGCTGGCCCGCACCCAAATGCGGGATGTATTTATTATGAAATAATTTAATGTATATGTCTAATTTGTATTTACTAATATATTATATAAGAATTTTGTAACTAACCAATGGATCATGTGTCTGAATAAATAAATATTATTATTACAAACAGACATGTTCATGCACACAAATGTTTGTACTGCCCGGGGATCGAACCCGGAACCCTTGGTGTTGCAGCCGACCTCTCAACCGCAACACCAAATGGGTCGTCAAATATAATAACTTTTCACAGGTAAGAACCAATAGAAATTGCGACACTGGGACTGTCTATAAACTTGGCGGCTTATCCAGTCTAATTGTATATTCGGATGTCTGTGGTACACACTAATGAGCCACCGACTGAATATTAAATCTATTCCGGAACGAATATGTGTTATTTTTCCCAAGAAAGTTCGTAACAACAAAGTTTTTGACAAAAAACACTGAAAATTATACAACAAACTTACAATATGCATATGCTGGAACTTCCCTAACCGGGCAGTTACCACGTAGTATTAACGAAAGTTTGAGCTGCTTCGGTTTTCGGAAGAATATTTTTAAGGTACGTTCGTTGATTTATAAAAACGTTTTTTTAGAAAAAAGGTATACAGAACAGATACTCACCATTATTTTCAGTAATCTTATATGTGAAGGCACAGATCATAGATTTGGTGTTGGTGAGTTCTGTTAATTTTAATGCAGAACTTTTTCCTTCGTTTTGAGGGTGGTTGTTTGAATAATGTACATACTTCGGAACATAAAAATCTCATGGCTTTAAATAAGGAGACTACTAACAATTATAACAATGCTTCTTGAAAATGTTTTAAAAAATAATGACCCATTCAATTTACTTGATATATTCTCCAATGTAAAAAATATTTTCATTAAAAGGTTCTTATGAAATATCAAAAACAAACATTATTTAATACTGTTTAAGTTATAGATAAGACTGCCTTAATTGTGCAACTGTTGATTGAGCTGTATATTATTTTTTCATTTTCTGTGCAATAAAGATTTCAGATTCACGGGCCAATTGGCCCGTTTCTTTGAAAGGCATGTGTGTAGCCGAAATAAAAGGCCCTTTTTCGAATATTTAACTTATTAATATCATTAATACGGATCCCACCGACATATTACGCGCTCGCCCGCCCCGAGTTTGCTTGTAAAAGTTGGCATAGCACGCTTTGGAGCGCGGTGTAATTTGAATATTTAACACCACTCGATGCAGTGGCAATAGAAACGGGATCTTCCGCATTCCCGCAGGAGGGCTCATTAGTTATATAGGAGGGGGCATGCCGTGTGTGTGTTTCATAGAATTTCTCAGTTGCCAACTCGAGGAGTAATTTGATTTCGCCGGCCGGTATTCGTGGAATGTATGACGATTTTGCAAAGATTATGTATGAATATTGCTTAATTGTGGCATGTGTAAGAGTTAGTGAATTTGCTAAAGTGTTACGTTTAGTAAGACGTTTTATATAGGTAGTTGTCACCACACCTTGGTTGCTGAATAAGACATCTTGATTTTAAAAACCACGACTACAATGTTGTCGTTTGTTTTCGTTTTAATATATTGATTTTAAGGTATATATCAAGCTTTTTTGTGTCCAATATTTTTCAAATACACCAAAACGCTTTTGTGGTCAATTCCTAGTCCTTCAGCTACGCCGTGACTACTGATATGCCGAACTTGCTGCACTTTTTAAATAGGATCATTTATCCATATTGGAGCGACCAGCAATACGTGCATCTTTGACATCCGGATTCAAACGCGTACCTTAATCAAATTTGTGCTACTCTCACAGACACTGTACTAGGCCCATAAACTCACGTTGCCATTTTTGTAGTATTGTAAAATTTTGAAATGTTTGAATTTCTTCATCTAATGAACTTAACGGTAAACAAAAACCATTGAAAATAACTCATTTTCCCAATTTAAATTGTTTGTACACAAAGTAACATTATGTATGTACAACCCATCTACGAATAATCCAGGTTCGAACCCCTGAGTTAAGTTTGAGTTAGAATCAGGCAAAACGTTGCCTTTTCACGCCCTATTCCTTCAACTATCTTCACTTCAAAAATTACGTCTATACGTCTTCCGTATTGCCGTGAAAGACCGACAAACAGACACCCTATCACAAACATATTGTTAGTATAGATTCGTCGGGAGTCAAGCCCCGGATTATGTATGTATACAAGGAACATGAGCAAAGTTCAGTGATCCCGAAACTGACGTGGCAGTGACGAGGCTGCGCGTGCGCATCGCTTGCCAAATCGAACGCCAGATCAATGGCTAGCAGACATCGGGTTTGTCGGAGTCGCCCGATTGATTTCAGATTCTAAATTTGACAGCTTTTCTGTTTGGGGCTTTGGCCTGGTTGAGGGTGGATTAATTCCGTAGAGTTTATTTTGAGTGATTTTTTTTGCTTGCTTTTTTGTTTGTTTCTTGTTTATAGTAAGATAACTTTATGATCTCTCTCTTCAACCTATCCCAATCCTCTGCTGGACATAAGTCTAAATCTACTCCGTTGCCTGTGCCCCCCCCCCCCCCCTTAATATATAGTGATTCTTAATTGTATTGTGTACAACATCCATTACGTTTCAATGCCAACTAAACTGAGGAAATTTACACGTAACTTTTCGCCTAATTTTTCTTTGTAAGTGAAATTGACCTCTTTATCTGTCCTATTTATTTTAGAAATAATTTAAACTGGTAGTACAGTAAGTTGAAACTCTTGATGAAATACAAGATCTTTATTTACTTAGTTTCGCGTACATTAGCATAAATTATACAACACAATGAATAATGATAGAAATCCCGTTACATAAGCCGACTATCGTTATGTACTAACAATTAGAGTATAAGCAAAAATACAGGGGTATTAACCCAGTTATCGGCTATTTTGGTGCGCCTGCGCATCCACACTCGTAGATAAAGGTCTGATCGGACCTGTGGCGTGCACCGAGATTGTGACTAGTGCATGCAAAGTGAGTGTCACTAATCCCAAAACAATAAATAAAAAATCTAAATGAGTTGATGTGAGCAGATCGCCTATGATTTCAAATCTGTAGAGGAAAATGGGCGAATAAGTGGGAATCGTTTAATATGTTGGCGATTTTCCAGGTTGTCTGAACGCACAGGGAATGCTGCACACTGCTTATTTGCATATATGGAGTGCACGCCACTGGATAAACAACAAGCTGAAGGCGTAATGTACCTGCACTTTTTTAGAATAACCTGATAAGTAGCTATTTCCATGTGGTACCGACCGGCAGATCAGAATACAATTGTTATCGCTTCCCGGGGGTGCTGAAAGTGGTGTTGACAAACTTTTTGACGACCCATCTGCTGTAATGGTTGAGACGTCAGCTTTAAACCCTTGGTGTAATTCTGGGTTCGATCCTGGACGTACAAACATTTGTATTTGTCTATGTTTTATCCGTTGTTTAGTATATAATACATACAGGCTAATGTTTAGTTTGGGACTAGATGGCGCTGTGTGAATGTCGGTAGATATTTAGTTAAAAAACTTTCAGTAAGGAACGGGTAGCAGTAATTTCATATAACACCTAACATTTTGTAAGGTGTAATATTAAATTGCTGCCATAGGCCTACTCTAACGATTTCCACGCGGACCGATCCCTAGCAGTTGACATCCATCTGGTACCCGCCACCTTAACCAGGTCATCCGTCCATCTGGTTGAAGGGCGCCTACGCTTCGTTTATCGTCATGTGGACGTCACTCGAGAACCTTTCCGTCGCATCGGTTCTACGCACTATGTGCCCTGCCCACTGCCTCTTCCACTTGCTTATCCTGTGGGCTATGTCGGTCACCCTAGTTTTCCTACGCGATAAGATCCGAAACGAGGATATTTCGTTTCGGATCTTATCGCGTAGGGAAACACCTCACATATCTCTCTCTAACGCACGCTGAGCAACCTTATGCCTATTCAAGAGCATAGTAAAAGTAACATAGTGGCGTGCACTTCATATATGCAAATAAGCAGTGCATACCCTGTGCGTCCATACAACGCGGCAAATCGCCAACATATTATAAGAACCCACTTATTCGCCGAATTCTCTTTACAGATTTGAAACCATATGCCATCAGCTGTCATCAACAGCACTTAATTTGACAAGAATGAAAATTATTTATTGTTTTTACGATTTATGTCACTCGTTTTGCATACCCTGCTCATCATTTCTGCGCACGCCACTGAAGTCACATAGTGGGATGTTTCCCATTTTGGTAAGGACATTGAGGGCTGAATCACCTGAATGATTCCATGCTTCGGAAGGTACGTTAAGCCACCCGTCTTGACAAGCATATATTATGATAGGGGTAGTTCCCACTCGTCACCCTAATAAAACTTTAGAACTTTATCAACTCTACAATAAGTATATTGTAATATTCTCAGGGCAAGTCTTGGTAACACTTTGCATGAGTTTTATTTACTCTAAGAATATTAAAATGATTTGAAAAAAGTACTAGGGGACCATACATAACCAAGAGGATCTGTTGTGAACAACTTATGAATTTATCGAACTGATAAAACATGCTGTCCACTGAAAAGTGCTAATCGGACACCTCCTATGTAATCATGGTCTCCTAGTACTTTTAATAGATGTAATAGATAGTAGACGATTAGTTGTGTTTAAGGGTTAAAAAGTTATTTAAGGTACAATATGGTTATTGTAAAGATGATTAAGTTATAAAGTTTTATTAAGGGTGACGAGTGGTATTTTTTTTAAATTCCACTCGTCACCCCTAGCTTTGTCCCGGGAGGGACTTAGCTGGGGTGACGAGCGGGAACGACCCTTATGATAGTCAGAACCCGTCAAACAACATTGGGCCCGCGTAGTGGATTAAGGCCCAATCGCTCCATGGCTATGGAGTGTATGAAGGGCTGTTCCCTGCAATGGCATATAAACTTTAATGTAAATAGATTAAACCACAGATTTCCCAATACAGGAGATGGGGCAAGCCGCGTTTTTAAGTGCGACAAATGTAAGCTCAACGAGCATACACTGGCTGCCAGTTTACGCTCTGTGAGACGAGTCAAGACGCACGAATATTAGAAGAAATTACCGTTTTTTTCCCAAAATGCTATCCTGTGCAATTGTAACATGCCATCATCGCAATGAATCAGTAAATTTACCAAGAAATATAATAACTTTTCAAAGGTAAGAACCGAAAAGAAATTGCGACACTGGGACTGCCTATAAACTTGGCGGCTTGTCCAGTCTAATTGTATATTCGGATGTCTGTGGATTAAACCAACTTGTAAATTGAAATCACAGGCTAATATAACAAAATAATATTAAATATTCTTTATTTCCTTTTCACAATAGGGACCTTAATCTATTTGGTTATCTAGGTACAAGCTCATAAGTATATCTAACAATGTTATTAAACACTAATGTATGGTTTCCTACAGGTGGCAACACTTTTCTTTGTGTAAAATATTGTGGGTACCTACAGTCTTAGGTGTAAACCACAGACATCCGAATATACAATTAGACTGGACAAGCCGCCAAGTTTATAGGCAGTCCCAGTGTCGCAATTTCTTTTCGGTTCTTACCTTTGAAAAGTTATTATATTTCTTGGTAAATTTACTGATTCATTGCGATGATGGCATGTTACAATTGCACAGGATGGCATTTTGGAAAAAAACGGTTATTTCTTCTAATATTCGTGCGACTTGACTCGTCTCACAGAGCGTAAACTGGCAGCCAGTGTATGCTCGTTGAGCTTACATTTGTCGCACTTAAAAACGCGGCTTGCCCCATCTCCTGTATTGGGAAATCTGTGGTGTAAACGTAATAGGTTTAGTGGACTTGTTGGTTTAGTATCTACTTGTAGTGTTACTTGTAAAACTTATTGTTATCGCGTACATGTGTGAATGTGTGGGAAAAATTCGGCACAAATGGAAAGTGATATCATAGTCTCATAGAGAACTGGCGCGCTATTTCGTTGAGGGAGATAAGTTACCAAAGACTTAAATCATATAAAATATAAATAAATATCCACTGACATTCACACAGCGCCATCTAGCCCTATGTTAAGCGTGAAGCCTGTATTATGAGTACTTAACAAGGGATAAAGATACTTAAATACATTTTTTTTGTAAATACATACATATTATACATAGAAAACACCCAGACCATTACAAACAGACATGTTCATACACACAAATGTTTGTACTGCCCGGGGATCGAACCCGGACCCCTTGGTGTTGCAGTCGACGTCTTAACCGCAACACCAAATATGACTTCAAATATTGTAAAATATTGACGTCCCATTTGGTTTTAACACTTGATTTTGTATTCTTCAGCATGCAGAAAGCAACAATTTAAAGCGCCAAAACATGACTGGATAACATAATAGTGCAACTAAGGTTTGCAGAGTATTCGCTCTATAAAATAATGTTTTATGTCATATCATTAAATTTAGTCAATTTCGATAGAAAAACACCGCTGTTGATTTAGCAATTATATATATCGAGATCAAAAGGCGTAAACATTAATGTACACACGGCGCGTACTCTGGATGAAACCAGTACCGATATTTTGGTATGTACAAATATTATTTTTATCGATGAAACATTAAATAAATGTATTTTGGGCATAAAACGTATGCCAGACATCGTCCATGGACATATCAGTAACAGACATAGCGAATACGAGTATAGTCATCATTGATTTACTGCGCAAACACTTGATCGTAAAGTTTAATGTGCTTTAAGTGGCAACACCGTTTATAATATAAGGACTTTAGTGTTGCCATGCTACTAAATTCATGTTTATGTAGTACTAATTTTAGTAAGCTTTGATAATACGATGCGAGAGCATTAACTAGAAATCTGTTTGTTGGGTGTCAATATTTAACAGCTGTCTATCGAGCATAGTTATGATTAAGGTGTGAGCTTACAATTCAGTACTAAAGAAAACGGAACAGCAAGAAAAAACACAGTTCTTCAAGTCTTTGAATTGAGAGTACTGTGGTAATGTGATTTTGTTTTTGTATTAAAGAAGTGAACATCTGCCTTCAGTTGATGGCGAGTGACGATACAGAAATAGGTGAAGAATGTTCACCCTGCAAATGCCTATTTTCTTTCCCCTTGGTATACTAGGTTATAAGTCATGATTGGAAAACAGATACAGTGATAAAACTGCATCTTCGTTAATGCGTGGCCTGCAGTGGGCCGTTATATGTTGTGACAATGATACGCTTCACTAAGGCTATAAAAGTAGGAGTTCGATTGATTGATTGATGTTGCATGGTCGAAACAATACTACATAGTGCATTGGATTCAAGAACGTCAGAAGTGAATTGTATGTAGTTTAGTTTACGATGCATTTTGGTCCTTTGTTTGTGAAGGCCAATAGAGCGGAACCGTTCCTGCCAATGAGCCCATGGCATCCAAATCAATCGCGTAGGACGAATGCAGTAACATTTACATACAATGGATTACGTTTTTAGATATCGAATAACCATAAATAAATAAATAATCAATAAATATCCACTGACATTCACACAGCGCCATCTAGCCCCAAGTTAAGCGTGAAGCCTGTATTATGGGTACTAAACAACGGATAAACATACTTATATACATTTTTTTTTAATACATACATATTATACATAGAAAACACCCAGACCATTACAAACAGACATGTTCATGCACACAAATGTTTGTACTGCCCGGGGATCGAACCCGGAGCCCTTGGTGTTGCAGCCGATCTTTCAACCGCTACACCAAATGGGTTGTCAAAATTGATGATTGAATGATGAATTAATGCACCGTGTAAATCGTAACGTGATGGCAGTATAAAACGTAACTTTCACCACCCATACTCTTCCCGCAGGTGCCGTAAGATTTGTCTCCATTAATCTGTTCTTTCATAGTTATAACTATCCCCAAATCACCCGCCATGAGTGGAGGTTATAAGGCAAAACCCTTCATAGGTGACTATATTAAGTTTAGCAGTAGATCGCCACAAGTAGATGATAAAATAAAATGTATCCTAGAGATTCCTCATCAAGGAGTGTTGTTCCTATAATAGTAAACAATATAAATAATCGTATTTTAATAAGCACATTATATCTTAAAATTTATTACATACATACATTACTGTAAATTATGAATATTTTGTTAAATATATTACAAACTAAGATGTGCCACAAAACAAACGAAAACCTTGTAATTCATTGATTTCATGGTATGAAACAAACTTCGACCCATCACTTTCAGTGCTTTAATAAAACCGTAAGTATTCCAGAATCATTAAAGTCATCCCTCACTAAACACTAATAGAAGTTAAAATAATATTTAATCATGTCAAAACATTAAGGAAGACAAACAGCGAGATGGAGTTTTGTGTTAAATCTGTCCGCATTCAATTAATGAGACAGCATGGGGGCGGGGTTAACAGTTAACAATATATACGATATAACTTCCCTTGATGTCTTATCATAAATAAGCAAGATCTTTGAAGTTATCATAATCATATTCTTTAAACTTGTCTAGTAGTTATTTTGTAAACATATTAATAAATTGTCATCCAGATTTCAAAGCTTTGTCTTATTATATTAGAACAATATTTTTAATGTATTACAATCCGAAACATTGAGTTTATTAGGATACTAAGAAGTCATCGAGATATTTATGGACAATATGTCCAATTGAGCGAATTATACTTTAGGATTTGCAACAATTCTTCAACAAAATAAAGTAAGAACTGAACACGCCTAGATGTCAAAACTGTAGCTTTTGAAATCAAGAAATTCTAGTGTTAAAACATAAATGATAATGTAATGGTATCTGATGAAAACCATTTGCTGTATCCTAGGATATCATTCGGAGAGATATAAATTACGAAGGCATCACATATTTAGTCTCAGTACATCGTATATTTCTTTAAAAATTGGAAGATTTGTTTAAAATTTCATATAAAAGGTTGTAAAGTGCATTTTAAAAGTCATCTCGTGAATAAATTGGAGAACCATTGCAGTAAGTGCTCTAACATTTAATAAACACCGGCGGCTGAAATAACACGCCAAATGGAGAAATACAATTTAATGACGACAAAATGCTCATAATAACAGAAACAGAGTGCTGTATACAGACAGATTCATTTTAATATTTCAAAAAATAGCAATATTTAGAGAAAACACGATCGATATTATGTATTTTCTGATCAATTGTAATATATCCATGATTTTTTAAATAATGGTAAAGTTATTTAAATCATTTCAGATATCGTCGCGCGAAACATGTTATGCACTTTTGTCTGTCTGTCTCAGGTAACGGACGCCGTGCGGTATTGACGGAGAATTATAACTGTCTATCAGTTGTTAGTCTCCTCTTATGCCGCTCTGTCATGGTCAGGCGTATCATTTACCATCAGGTGAGCGTCCTGACCGTCCAGTACACTTATGACAGACAAAAGCAGAACTCAAGACTAAAATTGTATACCTATACATATTAAAAACCCAAAGATATTTATCAGTTCTTGAGTATTTACTTATTGTTTATTTTGCGCAAAACATACATTTGAGAGAAATGTATATCTTTTTAACAAGTGGAACAACGCATAAGCGCTTGTCTGACAATTCACAGATTGTAAGATAGGTCTGGAACAGGAGTTTTAGATAAATTGGTTTTTAAAGGGTATGCGAAAAATTGTATATATTACTTTGTTTTAAGTTCGTATTTATCATGTTTTCAAAATTTCCAAGTCAAAGTCAAATTACAGCTCATGGTATAAATGTGTAATTTCGCCTTAAATCGTTAAATATCCGTATCAACAAATAATGAAACATTTTATTTAATCTTACTCGTATATGCGTGTTTTTTCATATTTTGTCTTTGTCATGATATATTTTTTCTATGCATGGTAGTAATTTTCTTGAATCCTGAAGTGGTGTGATTTGACGACTCATGTGGTGTAGTAGTATTGGAAATGTCGGCTCTTATACCAAGGGTTCCGGGTTCGATCCCCGGGTAGTACAAACATTATTGTGCATAAACATGTCTGTTTGTATTGGTCTAGGTGATTTCTATGTGTAATATGTATGTATTTACACAATAAAAAGAATTGCAGTGCAGGTAAATTATATCTAATGGTAATGGTTACAGTGTTCAAGTAGTTTCCCTAACCATAGTGTTCTCTTTCCGAAACACAAGTGCAAAGACATCTTATTTCACATAACTGTATCTGGCACTGCGGTGGATACCAAGACGACTCAGTATTGATGCACCTAGTGAAATTTGGCTATAACTAAGGCAATGCTCCCTGACGCAGTAGAAATATCAAATGCTACCAAAAGAAACCGATAATATGCAGACCAGGTACGCGTGTGTTAGATGTTCATATCACTTTGCCAGGCCATTATCTCGTTTAGCAGACACGGGGAAATTAATGTAGCGAGTTGAAGAAACCAAGATTCGACCCTGACTGGGCGTACCATTATACGCACTAACAATTATTTAGAACAGTAAATTCTATTTGCAAATGATTAGTTTATTTTTCCAATAGAATAACATCGATCGGTTCAATGGGGTATTTGGTTTGCGAAATGATCGCGGGTTAGGGCTGCTTGTGAAGTAAAAGTATTTATCTGGAAAGTTACAATAGTAAAAAGGGAGCTTTTACAATTTGCTCGTTAAAAATAAATTATTTTTGTTATTTTCTAATTCTCTGAGTTGGAACTTCTAAAAGTAGCACGTTAATTGTTTAGTAACTTTTGTTTCTACTTTAGCATTGGTTTTAAAAGTGGCTCCCTATTTTAGACCATCTCTCCATTAATGGCTTTGAACCTAATTCTGGGTATGGCTTTTAAAATGCTTTCGTAGCTGTATTGGGTCCTAAAACTTTTTTTTAATTTTAGAAGAATTTTAGAAACTTTTTGGGATTTTTTTGCTTGCACACTTATTGAACTCGAAACTTTTGGTGTTGTAGCGATCTTCTTTCAATATTCACCCCAAATTAGTGTAAGGCTGAGAACTGTGTGTGGCATTCAAAAAACGAGTGAATAGGCTTTGTCTGGGCAAGCTCGCTCCATCTTAGAGCACGTCTCTTCCATGAAGATCCTTGCTCAAGAGTAAGCCCATAAATAGAAAAAATAACTATTTGTGCTCGCGTGAGGTGAGGCTCTTTTAAGACCTTAGCGACCAACAGCAGGTATCAACCAAACAAACACAATAATAAATATAATAAATTTATTTCTATATACATTACATTACATATGTATTTCTATATACTACATTTATTTCTATATACATACATGCTTCTGCTGAACCACTTGTAGATTCGTGATAGTCAAGGTGGATCGATATTAGAACCTACTCTTTGACTACCTACCGACTGCGCCAATTATGTGTGTCACAGCGGAAGTTATAAAAAAATCAATTTTATTTAATATAAATTTAATTATTAATAATTACAACTAATTTAAAATACAATGAGTCTCGACCGAGGCTAAGGTACAAGAATGATTTAATGCATATTTAAAAATTAACATGATGCGGTGTATGACGACAAGCGGCGGCGACACGTTCCGCGGCGTCAGCAGCCTAAAGTCCACGGTTGTATGTGGGGCAATGCATCGTCAGCGATCTTCACATATTAGGCTGGCGTAACATACGACTATTAGTATTTAATAATAATATGATTGATGTTGATATTTTGATAATAATTACTATTAATTTATTGAAAGTAAAGAAATAGACACCCTAGACATAGAAATGGTTGTAGGAAGTGTGTAAGTGCTAGTATTTATAATTCCCAGTGGGAATTATGTCTGTGTTTGTTATTTTGTGTGAATCTGTCGGGCAATGGAAATGCGATATTTCACGTCGGCGTTAATAAACTCGCCTTTTTGCACACTGTCTGCGAATTGTGTACTAACTGACGTCAGATCGTAACTTGTATTTTGACTCAATGTTTTAATCCTAGCTTAATTTAATGGTGGTGCCCTAGGTTAAAAGGTAGGGTTGACCAAAAACACTTTTGCAAAACGGTATTACCGTTTTTTTCACGATGGGCTTGCTCTTGAGCACAGACTATACTAGTGGAAGAGACGTGCTCTAAGATGGAGCGAGCATGCCCAGATAAAGCCTGTTCAATCGTATTTTGAATGCCACAAGGTTGCGTGTGGCCGGGTACACAGACATTTTTATTAATTAAGTTATTAATATCTAAGGGATTCAGGTGGTAAACAGCTCACCTGGGCTTCTACCCACTAACACATAAAGACATCATTACGATACTTTATAACTCAACTGTAAATGTGGTATTCCGGTACAACTTTAGTATTAAAATTGAAAATGGTAACAGTTAAGTACAGTACAGTATTTCGAATCTTATTCCTTGAGCTACAGGTAAAAACCAATGAAAGATTGGAAGTAATATATCCTATTAAGGTTTAAAACTGAACAAATAAGTGCAAAATTTTACTATTGAAACTCAATAATGATCGTTTTAGAATATTTTGTAAATTCGTGGGCCCTGGCAACTATTAAGTAGAAACTGTCGATAACATTACACCAGTTATAGCGAATATTAACCTAAAGGGAAGTTTCCATAACGAATTTGTTATTGATACTAAGTTACTGAAAACCACACTGACTGCATTTTGACGTAGAGCTGATAAGTTACATCATGTTGTTTCACCACCTGTCAGCCCGGAACACAGTTTTAGCAAAAACAAAACTGTTATAATTTAAAAAAAATGATAACCTCATCATCATCATCAGCTCATTAGACGTCCCCACCGAGGGGCACGAGCCTACCCGTATAGGGTGATTAGGCCTTAGTCGTCCACGCGGGCCCAGTGCGTGTTGGACGACTTCACACACAACCTTCGAATCTCTTCGCAGGCGTGCATGAAGGTTTCCTCACGATGTTTTCCTTCACCGTAAGAGCGTCGGATAACGTACATATATTTTCGAAAATTCGAAAATACATTGGTACGTGTCGGGATTTGAACCTCAGCCCTCCCGGTAGGAAGGCGACAGTCCACACCACTGAGCCACCGACGCTCACCTACTAATAACCTACTAATAAAGTAATAACCTTATGAACCAATTATTTACACAATTAATGATTGGCAAATACAATTAAAATTATCAATTTTATTGTCTTTGTACTGCTATTAAACTTTCCTTTCAAGTTCCATATTGGACAACCATCCATTTTGCATATACATAAACATCTACGTGAAATTATATTAACCAGTTAGGATAAACATGATGTAGGTCATGAACCTACAAAATTATACACAAAGTAACAGCGTGGATACAGAATTAACATACTAAACACAGCAAATTACCGACTTCCACTTCATACAAAGATCATAATAACTTCATCTGTTATTAATCTATGCTGTTTAAGTTTCGCCCTTAACACCCACACAATAGGCGTGTTATAGAATAGTTTGGCAGTATTGGTAAAACTAATGAGTACAAACGTGTGTTCACGTTTCCGATTCTGTTGAACATACGTGGCAATTAGATATTAATAGAAGTAAAGTAAGGAGAGTAAATAAGGACTGTTGTCTACTGATGAGAAAGTTTAAGTGCACGTGGCGATAAAAGTTCATCACATCGTCAATTTGTTGAACATTTTACTTGTTACTTAAGTTTTGCATTTAATTGACTAATTGAAAGCAATTTACAATTTTATATGGTAATATGTAAACCAGTCAATAGCCTTCATTCGTAACCATTTTTTCGTGTTTTTTTATTAAGATATAAATGTGGCTAAGTTTCTTTGTAGTATCGGTTTTCGTTAGACGGGAGAACTACTCAGCTCAGAGATTCTTTTTTCTTCTTTTTATCTTCTCGAACTGCCGCCTGTTTGTCAAAGTCGCGGGACGTGCAAGAGGCTAATAATAATGATAATACAATGCTTAGAATGACAAATGGTCCGTATTACATACAAAATACTTCAAGTTATTTTGTACATGTATTTAGGGCATAATCACGATTATATTACGATAACCACGGTTTAAAACGTAAAATACTTGTAAATTTTCCACATCATACCAAAATTGAAAATTCTCTGTTAAATCTCCCTAACTCTCTCTCTAATCGAGTACGTAAAGTCAGATAAATAATCAGACAAACCGAAATATGATGTCACGTATAAGACATAAAATAAATAAAATATGGAATCATCTTTTCAGACAATCAAGTTATTCGACTTGCAATGTCCTGAGTTTGGAAAAACTACGATTGCCTCCTGGCGGGATATGAAACTACGATCCCTGGATCAAACAGTGATCTTTACTCAACACTCAGACTTTTGATACATCACTCTACAGAGCCGCCGCAACATGGTATAAAATCCAAAAAATAATGAACATCCCTTCAAAGAAAAATAAAAGAATGATTAGATAATAATTTTAAAAAAGAGGTTTGAAATATTATTAAAAGAATATTGGAATAGTACTTATATTTTTTTCATTAAGATACTGCACTAACCACAAAGTTTTGCATTTCCAAAGAAAAGCAAAGGTCATTTGAAAGGCCACCCGTTTGATTCAAAGTCTTATAACGTTAAAAAAATATTTGCCTTTGCTTGCTAAATAGACAGTTTGCCTTATACATGTCAAACGTTCGGTTGTCGACTGCCCATAAATCCAATCGTTTGATCTTTTGTAATCTTTAAAATGTTGTATGCGTGGTTGTATGGATAATTAACAGAAATACAAACACTAACAAGCGGCTGTCTTTTGATGAAACATTTTATTCTCATGTATTTAAATTAGTTTACTAGAAATATAAATGCAACCTTTTGATGTGACGCCAGAATTAAAATGTAATTGGGCAGTAAAGTGAAACAAAATAGTGTTAGATATAAGTTATGGGACTTTCGCGTGTTATTGAGGAGGTATATTTCTGATGGCACTTTGAAATAATTTGCTTGCGCGGGACATAACTCTGCCAACGGCTTATTGAGGTTCGGATGAGTATTTTTGTATTTCTTAAAGAAGCCGCCATGATAAAATATGAAAATATACAAATGGAACAAATTAATTATACTGATATTTCATACTTTTTAAAATGTGTTAGGAGATATTGTAAACAATAAATTTACGCGATGCACAATCTCACTCAACTCACATCGCGTCAGTTGGGCAGAATTTTCATTCACAATCACGTCGATCGCTCATAGAAATATGACTAAGGTTCCTAGCGATTGCTACATGTCATAGTGGTATGCTCGTGTTTTTTCCCTTTTAATGACGCGTTAAGGTCAATTTTTTTAAAATAAGATGTCACAAATTATGGTTGTATTTGCAACAAAAACATAACATTTTAATGAATTATTTATTAAAATGTTAACGTGTATGTATTTCTTAGTGAGTTTATTGTTTATATAAGGAAACTTTTTCTCATATGGTGTAAAGTGTGAAGACACTTTTTAATGAAACAGTAAATTTATAAAAAAAAAATATATATACAAATTACTGATATAGTCATAATTGACTCGTTATAGATGTAATTTGCTTTCAAAAGAATATTTATAATTATATAATCTCATTTATCCTTCACCAGAGTTACATTCAGGAAATCTACCTCAACTTTCCTTTATGCATATGTAATGATTATCATTTTCGACCTGCCCCAAACAGATTACGATCGTGCTATCTCACAAGTTACTGGAAGTGTGAAGTGGCCAATTGTGGCCTCACCAAAGCGCTCCAAGGGCGCGATGGTCCGCGATAAAGGCTGTTCTCGACCTTCAATCATGCCCCATATTCCTTTATCGGGACCGTAACAATCTTAGACACGAATAACCTTTGTTGACATATTTTTATTATTGGCATAAAGTCCGTGTGAGTGAGCACGATGTAGTTTAGAAAAACATGTTGCCGGCTGTAAGTCTATTTTAGGGTATTGAGGAAAATCGAATGCGGAAAATGTAACGGCCATTTTGGATTGCAATTAATATGACGAATGAAATTATTGGATATTATGCCCAACGATCAGTGATGATTCGTCACACACACAGATACAGAGCCTCGGTGGATCATTGATGTGGACTGTTGCCTTTCGATTTGTGTGCAGGTTCAAATTCCGCCACGTACCAATGTATTTTCGAAATAATATGTTCGTATATCCGACTCTCTTATGGTGAATTAGAATATCAACATGAAATACAAATAAGCAGTTGGGATAGTTAATGTACAATTATTTGCGGTCAGTATTAATAAAGTTAGAATAATCACAAGCTATGCCAAATTTTGCGAGCTATATATAAACAATATAATTATAATAACGAAGGTTTTTATTTCTATCTCGCACAAGGGCAAAACCTTTGCACTTTGTTTTTGAACCTAAACTTGTGTTTCCTACGTATGTACGTACGAGTATGTCTGAGTAAATAACTGTTTATAAGTTGTTTAGTATCCATATTACAGGCTACTGTTAAGTTTGGGACAATATGGCGCTGTGTGAATATTAGTGATATTTATATTTATTTCCTTATGTTACCTGAGAATACACGCTTATGGAAAAACCTTTCTTATACTGGTTAAACAATAAATTAATCTGAAAAACCAAGTACAACATTCATGAACTGCAAAAGAAATGTAATAATGAGGTAAACATGACCGGTCCAACGGGAAAGCACTTTTTTATGTTGGCAACACTGATGCTTTGTTTTTATTTTGATAATTGTAATATTCTCCGGAATCCCCATTAAACCTCGTCCGGATTTCGTTGCCGGGAAGAGAGCGGTAACGACGCGAACTATCTGACATTTCGATTTTATTTCCATGCAAATTTAGTGGACGCACAGCCATCTTGTTCTTTTATGAATTTATCTGATGTAATAAAAAAAGTTTTCTCTTGTTTTTACATTGTTATCATTCAATAAGCAACATGAAGTTCAGTTACGTATGTACGGATGAATTTGTTACATGCGATGTATGGCAATCGTCATTAAGAAGGTTTTGACCTATGCTTTTAGGTTTAATAGGTGGCAGACTCGATACTGAGTCGTCTAGGTAGGTACCATCGCAGTGCCAGATATCTGCTCGTGAAACAGGAGTGTTATGCACTTTTGTGTTTCGGGATGAGGGCACTGTAGCTAGTGAAATTTCTGGGTATAAGAGACCTAACATCTGTTGTCTCGGGTGTCTGGCGCAGTGCGGCATTGATGGAGGATAATTCTTCTTTAATGCCGCTCTGTCATGGTCTGGCGTATCACTTACCATCGGTTAAGCGTCCAGACTGTTCTGTACACTTATAACATAAAAAAAGGTCCAAATTGCAATAATAATTGAAAAAACATATATGTAAATGTACAACTACACAAAATTTTTAATATTAATAATTGGCCTATGCAACTGGGCTACAGATAAATTGAATGTCTTTAAATTTGAAACCAGATTTAATATAAAGAAAGTAAAAATGTAACAAACAAAGCAAGAAACAACTCACCCGGACTAAGTTATTGAAATCCCGCTCTACCTACAAATTGTTTGAATACATGCACTATTCCCTAAATAAAACATTATTATTCAATAAATTTCAGGTCTACTACAATTAGTTGATTTCATTTTAGACTCGACATTCGCGGTTCGCGCGGGAGTTTTCCCCTTCCCGGGGGAACAATATAATAGTCTCTGTTACTTGGCTGTATAAACTGTATAAAATGTTTATTAGTAGGACATAATATTTCCTGCATTTCAAAATATATTTTTTAATGTTAATTTTAATGGAAATCTACTAAGAAGTGTTTGCGTAATACAATGGCAAATATAGATACATACATTCTCACAAACGACGGCCGTAACGTAATTGGTTAAGATTTTGGCTCTTTAAACCAAGGGTCCCGGTTAGATCCCCGGGCAGTACAAAAATTTGTGTGTATTGGTCTGGGTGTTTTCTATATAAACTTAGTGTATATTACCCAAAAAGTATATTCATCTGTTATTTAGTACCCATATTATAGACTAAATGCTTAGTTTGGGACTAGATGGCGCTATGTGAATGTCAGTAGATATTTAATGAATAATATATAATAAATATTATTTATTTAACTTTCGTGTTTATAACATACCTAAGTGGGATTCAACCAATATCTTTACCTAAAGCAGTGTTTCTTAACCGGTAGTCCGGGCACCACCGGTGGTACCTGGAGGCATTCTGAGTTTTACTTAAAGGTAGACTCGATACTGAGTAGTCTAGGTAGGTACCACCGCAGCTTCCCGTGAAAGAAAGAGTGGTATTTGAGTAAATGGCGCTGTGTGAATGTCAGTGGATATTTATATTTATTAATTTTTGTGGTTTGGGATGAGGGCACTGTTGCTAGTGAAATTACCGGATATAAAAGACTTAACATCTGTTGTCTCGGGTGACGGGCGCAGTGCGGCATTGATGGAGAGTAATAACTGTTTATCAGTTGTTGGTCTCCTTCAATGCCACTCTGTCATGGTCAGGCGTATCACTCACCATCGGGTGAGGGTCCTGACCGTCCTGTTTACTACTTAATATAAAAAAAATGCTTAAATAGTCCCGCATGCTTAAAAGGGTAACCACTGACCTAAAGAAACATGGCTCAATTACTTTTGCTTGTTTTTGTTTATATCAGTTATAGTAAGAGTACCTTTAGACTAAATGACATGTGAAGCCAGCTCATTAACCTCCTTAGCGGGGACAAGGGTGCCATGAGCCTGGGAGAATCAAACATTATGATAATGAGACACTTGGCCTTAAAATATAAGGCCATAGCGTGGCGGAGACGCGAATTAATTATGTCTAGTGGGTATGGAATTATTGCGGACAGTAGAGGTGCGGGATAGTCACGGGCTCGGTAAGTGTATTTTACCCGAAATGGCTGTTTTCATAAGGGCAATTATAGCAATTTTATTTAAATACAGCTAGATTTATCTCAAATAAATGCATTAAAAATATCAAAGAAAAGTACAGGCGTAAAAGCTTCCGTAGAGGTACTCGTAGTTCTAACTCTGACATAAGTGTTTATTTAAGATAACTTCATTAAAATCGCTACTTTCAAGAATTTCACATTGTAACAGATACCGACATTTTATTCTAAAATCACAGTATTTAATAAGGGACAAATGGATCAATATAAATTGACTTAATGATGTCAGAGATATTAAGACCTTTTGCTTAGTAAGACATTTGTTAAGTTCATTTCATCATCATCAGCTCATTAGACGTCCCCACCGAGGGGCACGAGCCTACCCGTATAGGTGATAGGCCTTAGTCGTCCACGCGGCCCAGTGCGGATTGGACGACTTCACACACAACCTTCGAATCTCTTCGCAGCGTGCATGAAGGTTTCCTCACGATGTTTTCCTTCACCGTAAGAGCGTCGGATAACGTACATATATTTTCGAAATTCGAAAACACATTGGTACGTGGCGGGATTTGAACCTTAGCCCTCCCGATAGGAAGGCGACAGTCCACACCATTGAGCCACCGACGCTCTAAGTAAGTTCATTTACCTACCCGAATTTTGCTTAATTTTTATTTTAAATTATTTTAACGTAATAACTGTTTGCTATTAAAAAAAACTTATCTTACAGTTTGAATGAAGAGTACTTTTTTCCAAAAATAACCAAGCCATAACACCAATAAAATATACGTTTTAAGACAAATAATAGTTATTTAAATCAACTCTGCCTGCTCATAGTTTTAAATAAAGGCTAATTCTGTACTCAAATTGTAGTGGGTGACCACAATGAAGTCGAGCCTCCGTGTAAATATCCACACCTTTCGCCGGAGTAACAACACTAATCCCAGACAGTAAAAATCCTATCAATAGTCGCGACAAAACAAAGCTGAAACTCCATGCGGCACTATAAATAGGGTGACAAGTCTTACTAAGAAATTCGGGGTAAGTTTCGTTGTTCAATTAAAAATACTAAACTAAGAGGCTGCACTATAAATAGGGTGACATGAATTTCTCGACAAGTTTTGCAAACCAATAAAAGATATTCCAGTAAGGGCTTCGAAGTTACTATGGATTTTTTTGTTCAGGAAACACATTTTTAGGATCTTTTATTACTATTGAAGGTTGAATCATAGCTTGTCACACTTTTGCTTAGGTTCCTATAATATTTTAGAAAGGAGATTTTGCAATAAAAATATATTTATTTATTGTAAGCGAATTTGCATTTTAACAAATTTTAAAATTGTTTAAATTGACCTAAAATCATATATCTTGGTATCATAATTCTAACTTAATCGCATAAATAAACACTGCTGCGAGTTATGAGAGTATGAGAGAAAAAAAATGTAAAGTTTACAACTTACAACTTGGACAGCCTTGTCGCTTAAGAGCAATCTCTTCACGACAACCTTTAATGCTGTGCAAAGTTAAAATTAGAAAGTAAGCTAAAACAAAACAATCAAGGATGCATTTATATTGTTGCAGTACTTGTATATGTTTTGCTCTTTTAAGAACTATTTTTTCCTCAGTACAGTTCGTGACACTAAAAGAGCGTCCCCCACATATTTCCCAATACAGGAGATGGGGCAAGCCGCGTTTTTAAGTGCGACAAATGTAAGCTCAACGAGCATACACTGGCTGCCAGTTTACGCTCTGCGAGACGAGTCAAGACGCACGAATATTAGAAGAAATTACCGTTTTTTCCCAAAATGCCATTCTGTGCAATCGTAACGTGCCATCATCGCAATGAATCAGTAAATTTACCAAGAAATATAATAACTTTTCACAGATAAGAACCGAAAAGAAATTGCGACACTGGGACTGCCTATAAACTTGGCGGCTTGTCCAGTCTAATTGTATATTCGGATGTCTGTGGCGTCCCCCATCTCAAAGAAGTCTTGTTACAAGTAAACTGCATGGTTACCCGCGAATGCAAGCTTTAAGTCTTATTTTAACTTGGTCCTATTTTAAGTTGGATCAATTCGGTCGGCGACCGGGTCGCCATTTGTTAAACCGTCTTGTTGCTAGGATTAGCGAATACTCCACTGCAGTTTGAGGGTACGTATCTGTATTTGCATCACAATTTGCTGTATCTATTTATCTGATAATTTAAATGCACCATAATAGGCCTTCTTATCAATTACCTAGCATATAACATCGTACTGCATGGTTTTTTTTTGTTTTCGTTCACTAAAAACATACGACGGACGGTCAGGTTCACCGTTCACCTCATGGTAAGTGATACGCCTAATGTTGACAGAGCGGCATTGAAGGAGACAACAACCGATAGACAGTTATTATTCTCCGTCAATTGTGCGTTTCGGGATGGGGGCACTGCAGCTAGTGAAATTACCGGATATAAGAGACCTAACATCTGTTGTCTCTGGTGCCGGGCGCAGGGTAGTGTTGACAGAATATAATAACTTCATACATACTGTTATTAATTTCCTACAATACTGCTTCTGTCATGGTCAGGCATATCTACGGTGAGCTAGCTGACCGCTTTTACACTTACACAAAAATATAATAAAAAGAAATGTCCTTCGGCAGACAAAGCACGAGAATAAAAATCCCGTATTCGCTGCGAGTTTACCGTTTATATACTTATGCTAATGGCTGCGGGTGTTTGGGCTTTTAACTACTCGTATTTATCGTTGTTTCGGTCGACCATCGAAAGTCGTGTGAGTCAACGCAGCTAATATAGTTTCACCTAAATGCTTGGAATCGTAGAACGCATTAGACGTTAGAACATCATGCAAGTAGCCGTCACAATAATCGGTAATAGATAGGTGATCAGAATCCTTATCTTGAGTTACTTCTTAGAGTACGCTGAGAAACGGTTCAAGCTACTTTTTTACAATGGCCATGAACATTAAGTTATCCCGCCTGCAATACAATGCTGCCTGATGGTTACTGTTTTACCGTGGTGAGTGATTCGGTATAGTGTTCAGCCTCCTATCCAATTCAGTGAGCTGTTTCTAGGCTAGTAGTGTTTGTTAATCAAGCCTTTTACGCCATCATCATTAGCTCATTTAACGTCACTACGAGGGGCACAAGCCTACCCGTTAAGGGTTAGTCGTACGCGTCCTCCACAGGCGAGGTTTCCTCACAATATTTTTGTTCACCGTAAGAGCGTAGGATAGCGTACATGTAATTTCCAAAATTTATTAAGACGTGGTGGGATTTGAACCTGTACCCTCCAGATCGGAAGACGGCCGTCCACACCAATGAGCCCCCGACGCTCTACCAACAAACGATAATAATTATCAACTGGAAACTGACTTATTTCTGCATCCGCGAAATTAATCTAGCAAGATGTAAACAGTACACAATACTAAGGTTTATATACTTCATTATTTTTACTATAAAGCAGTGTTCCTTTTCCTAAGTATTCGATAGTATCATGTCGAAGAGAGGACAATCTCTGTTACAAAGGCTGGAAATATTAGCTGCTTCGTTACACCGGATACTTTGTACGACTGGCATCCGTTTGGAAACGTAAATGCTTTGAAAATGCAGTTTACGCCGATGCATCGGATAGCCTTCGACGAATTAAAATAATGTCCAGAATAAATTGCATTAGTTCGATTGTCGTAGTGCTATCACTTTATCGAAGAACTGACCGTTTAAATATATTTGTGTAATTTTGAAAACTAACTATGCAGATATAGCGCTTTCTGATTCAACTAGACTTTTTAGATTTTATTGGTAGTTGTATCTCCAAACCGGCGAAGCGTGGAGATTTTGAAAAAACCCAAGTATCGGTTAGAATGTTCTGAGCCTAATAACAAACAAATAAGTTTATATTTAAGAGCGTCGGTGGCTCAGTGGTGTGGACTGTCGCCTTCCTACCAGGAGGCTGGGGTTCAAATCCCGACACGTACCAATGTATTTTGGATTTTCGAAAATATATGTACGTTATCCGACGCTCTTACGGTGAAGGAAAACATCGTGAGGAAACCTTCATGCACGCCTGCGAAGAGATTCGAAGGTTGTGTGTAATCGTAATCCGCACTGGGCCCGCGTGGACGACTAAGGCCTAATCACCCTATACGGTAGGCTATGTGTGCCCCTCGGTGGCGACGTGTGTAATGAGCTGATGATGAAGTTTAGATTTAGTATTACAGGCTAATGCTTAGTCTGGGAGCTTGATCGCGATGTTAAGTGTTTTTGGATATTTAGTAATTTACTTATAAGTATCCAGGAAGTATCAATCATTCAAACGATTAAATAGGTACTCTGTATCAATGGCGGAGGGCTTTGCCCTGTATCAGTATATTAATAGATTGCTTACTTTATTTAAATACACGTATTTAGATGAAATACGAAATATATCTTGCTATGAATCGTTTCCGCTTCTCAGTAACACTGTTTAAATCCGTTCTCGATATTACTTATCGCAGGATATTGGGGATATTGTGCGTCGAGATTTGGATTCCACGTTCCTGGCAACACTGAAGTTATAATACACTGTATGTCTATAAAATTGGTAGGTTGACTGGCTAAAACTAAATCGGATCAATAACTAATGCTTAATTTATCAATGTTAATTTATTATAAAACAATATTACGTCTCAATACCTCAAACATTCGTTAAGATTATTGACATATAACTTAAGATTATTAAACTTAAGTATATTGACATATTGACTGGACGCAGACAGTGCTATTATGCAGCACTGGACTCGCTTCCAGCTTTTCAAGGACACTACGATTAATTATTATTCGCATCGTTTACTAACATAGTTTTTTTTTAAGATCATTGTTACTAACACGATATGGAATTTATTCCGAAATAAATATTTTATTTTATTTTACTATTATTTATTTATAAAATCCATGTTTTATTTAAATGAAAGAGTTAAAGTTAATAACATAATAACCTAAAATCGCGACGTCCTAGACCATTATGACGACCCATTTGGTGTTGCGGTTGAGAGGTCGGCCGCAACACCAAGGGTTCCGGGTTCGATCCCCGGGCAGTACAAACATTTGTGTGCATGAACATGTCTGTTTGTATTGGTCTGGGTGTTTTCTATGTATAATATGTATGTATTTACAAAAAAAATGTATATATGTATGTTTATACGTTGTTTAGTACCCATAATACAGGCTTAACGCTTAACTTGGGGCTAGATGGCGCTGTGTGAATGTCAGTGGATATTTATTATTATATTTATTATTTATTTATTTATTATGCCATAGTAGATATGAGCATAATATATTTATTTGACAGATCGAAACAGATGCTGTGTTGATTTGCCATTCAAGACCTCTATTCAGTGATATCCTCCGAGGTTATATCACACGATAAGGCTAGTCTAGAACAAGCCTTGCAATCGTCCAACGATTGAATCAATCAACTGCCATCAATCGCTAACGAGGCCGAAAGCGCGCCAAAAAGAAACGCCCAGATAACGGCCATTTTGTCGTCGGTCCACGCGGAATGGCGGCGTAATGTCGGCGCTAAATAACCACCACGATATTTAATGACGGCCTCTGAGAAAGTTTTTATGCACGGGCCAGTTCACAGGGAATTCATTTCGGCTGATAATGTGGCTCTAATATAATATGATATTTTAATGAAAGGCGGAAGGTAAACAAATCATGTTAAATGTAATTATGAGTGGGCAAACTTTCGCTGTAAAGACTTATGGTATTAGAAATTATGTGGTTTATAGAGGATAATGCAAATTTGGTTTACAGTTTATTGTCTGATGGGGGCTCAATGTTTGACGACCGCGCAATTTAAATAACCATCGAAATGTCAACGAAATGAATGTCCTTTGTATCATCGAGCTTCGGGAGGTCCGATGAGCCGTTGTCTTGGCTACTATCTTTGCACTATTTAGGCGTAAACACCAACCAATCTGCCTTGAGCCCGCGTGGTGAGTTACCTACAACCCCAGCTTAGGCTGTGGGAATGCCTGCGACCTGAAGTGGGACATAATAGGCGGGTTAAGTCTGATGGTTAAAACATTAAGTTGACCCAATACTGTTAAAAGAAGAACTTTGGATACGAATTTCACGTCATCGAAAGTATGTATAAATGAATACTCTATAAAGTTCTTTACTTCTGCAGTTAACTTTACATATTTGGGACAGGCTTTGATGCATTGGGACTATGCATTGGGAATTTGGGACCAGATGCACTGCGGAAGTTCTTGAAAATTTCATAATGATACCACCAGCTTACTATTTTGTATATTTTATAAAAGTTCAGACGGAAAAAGATGTAGCATCTATTCTTATTCTGAAGGTTACGTCTCTTACCCGCCAATAACGACACCTGCGGGATAGTTGAGGGGTGACAATAGAGTTCTTATCTGCCATCAGCACATGGCATATCCACAAAATATGTTCTGGTCAGGTAAAAAGTTCGATTAGTCATAAAGCTGTATGCATATATAAGACATAACAGAAACCCACCAAACCAGAGTCGTATTTCAAACCAATATGGATATCAAACCTTATCACGAAAACAATAGTTTTTTAAAAGCATAATCCACATTTATATTTCAAGCTACGCTCCACGGACTATCCTTTCAAGCAATATACGTTTGCTCATTTCACTAAATTACATTCTGAAGCTTATTTGGGTGAAATTAACAAAAATTTGTGGCGCGAACTACTGTAACAACTAGGTTGGCAAGCAGCCTGGAATAAACTAACTGCAGTGGGCCTTTGTGGTGAGCCTGTCCCCAGGTATTTAAGAATGCCTAGCCAAGGCACATCAACAATGTTATATAATCCCGTTATGCGGAATTATAATATGACTGTATTAATTCTAGCAGAAACTAAATTTTTGACGAATTCGTTTGACAATCGAAATGATAGCTCATAACAATGATGTTAAAAAGTATGGATTCGTGATAAAACAATAGAAAAAAGTGTGTGAAAAAAATGCAGCGACAAAACAAAAGAGTACAAAGTGTACTCTCTTCGGCGGATCGTTTTTGAGACACGGGTGGCGTATCTACCTTTATATATACAGAATATCATTGGCTCATAGTTACTGTATGCCAAAATTTAATTCAAATTATGGCAATGCCTGGTAGAAAAAAAGTTTTGCCATCTCCACGCTTAGTAGGCGGGTTGGTGGTACCTTTAACAAGTGTGATACAGAAGCAAAAAAGTGACTATATCTATGAGCGTCGGTGGCTCAATGGTGTGGACTGTTGCCCCCCTACAAGGAGGGCTGAGGTTCAAATATCGCCACGAACCAATATCATTTCGAAATTTCGAAAGTATATGAACGTTTATACGATGCTCTTACGGTAAAGGAAAACATCGTGAGGAAACCTGCGCACGCGAAGAGATTCAAGGGTTGTGCGTGGAGTCAGCCAACCCGCACAGTAGTGTGGGTATTTAACAATGGACATGCATACTTATATTGGATTTTTAAATATATAAAAAATAAACATAATATCGTTATGGAGGAGCGGGATCTCCTAACCCAAGTACCTGGTTTTATAAGGAGTTCCCCGTCACAAACCAGGTTTTGTTAAAACTTTTTGCCAAATAAAGATTTAATAAAACATTAAATAAAACTGATTAAACTAGTAGTATAGTATTAAATACATAGTAAGATTATAGAATATAGTATTAAATACATAAGAGTGTAAAATGCCCTCCTCTCTCCTAAGTTGCAGTGCCCCGACAGGGTCCATAATGTACCTATATAACAAATTGTCACCTTCTAAACATTGTGGAAAAGCAATAAACGATTGATTGATTAATTATAATTGTACTATCATACGTCGTAACCCAGACAAATACAAAAGCTACTTTTACAAAACACATTATTCGAACACGTGTTGTGTGCACCCAAAAGATCAGTTAATGACTCCACAAGCTTTTTAATAGCGTTACATAAGACTTTATTCAAAAAAGATTACAAACATACCTTGTGGATTCATTGCAGTCAGTTTGATAAACATTCATCTGAATTGTAACAGTAAAAAAGTGTTTATTTTCATACACGCACGCAATCATAACGAGTATATTAACTTTTAACTGTTAGTTTTACTTACTAGTAATCTTAGGAACGTATAGTAGTGTTTAATGTGTTAGGATATGCATTAAAGTAAAAGTATAAACGAACATTTTTTAACCCGTTGACCACCAGAGACGCTTCAAAGCGTCACCTTAAAGCGGTCAGAGGGTTTAAAGACTAGAGTCTAAGCAATCATATAATAATTATTTCCCTATGTTTGGTCTAACTAAGATCTACTTGTGTTGAATACACCGGTTTTGAAGAAAGGTGAGGCTCAAACAGGGCCCAATTCTGCTAACTTTAAAATGGGTTAATAAGATTGTTACTGTGTCTAAATAGTAAAATTATGCATTTATTCGTTCTATTTTATGATAGGATATTATTTATTATTATTCCTATATAATTCTCATTTTAAAACATTAAAATTAAATATAATAAGTATTGAAAAATGTCGTAATGTCAATTAAATTAGTAGAATCGAGACCCAGTGCGCATTATAGTTGCAGACGGTGCGTTTCTTACACGATATGGGTCAACATTGTCCAAACGCCCCCCGCGTTCCGCAACTGACGTGCGTGAATTACGAATTTTGAATTTGGAACCTGTCAAAATAAATTATCTTCCTTTCTTGCGGTCATGGCTGCAATTGTTTTGATAATTGTTTACGGCCAGGTGCGAGCCCAACCGCGAAGTTCTGGTTTTGGGAATTGCTTTTTTTGGGTTAATCGTTTGACGGGAAACCAAAGAGTGTAATAATGATGTTTGTCTTACTTTTGTAAGGGATAAACAACACGAGTGTTTCAATTTGAAATAACGTTTCATTGTACATATAAGAGTAGATACATTTTATTAATTGTAAATTGTAACATTAACTATCACAATTTCTAACCAATCGTAAGCTTGTTAGGATAATGGTTGTTATGTAGGAATCATAGACAATGATTTTGATAAATTATGGAAGACAGAATGATTATGTTTACAGATACAATAAAAACGACAAACTCAAATATTTGGTTAGGATCACACTGACGAATCTTGGGAACTAAGGCAGCTTAACAGGGACCTATTGTACCATCGACCTAGTATTAAAATTCAATTAAAACACAATCACAAATACCTAATTTTAATTAAATATCAATCGGAAACATTGTAACTTTCGTAGACCCATTAGTTAATAGTATGCAGGATCGCGTACGTTTTCGTTTGTTACCGTTATTTATAGCGAGATTTCAGGATATTTTTGTATGCTTTTATCTTAACATTCAGCATAGAATAACAATATATAGTGGCTAGTATCGAAAGTTTTTACAATTGATACCGCACCGTTCCGATAAAATTCGAAATTCAAAATACGTACATTTTAAATTGGAACTTTAAAAAAGTCTGTGTATTTTTATAATAAGTTAATAGTATACCAAATATCATGATGATCGTTCCGAATAGAATTATTTAGACAATTTGTTAAACAAACTATCAATGTAGATGATTCGAGTCATTAAAATATTCCGATATTTTAATATCGTGTTTATCAACACATACAAGAAAAAGTGCTCATATCTCAGTCGAACTAAAGTTACACCATACAAGTTAGATAATAGTTAATTAGCAGATGCTAGCTAATTAGGATGGTGCTGGCGAGTGGGGTTTTTCTTTGTTTCGTATACTTTGAAGAGTTGCAACTTTTTACCATAAGTGTGTTAGATGTTTAGTCTATTGAGTTTTATTTACATTGTAGTTTTATAACATTAGCTTTGTGATACTTATTAGATTTTTTACCAATGGGCAACTACGATGTTATTTTGTTAAGTGTAATGATTCGTAGATTAGTTTTAAAAATATTATTAAAAGGATGTGTTCAGTTGAACATTTGAAATCAGTTTTGAACAAATAGTGAAAACCACAGTTATATTTAATTGTACAAATAAAGTTGTTTTAAATGAAATGAATAAATAGGTGTTATAGTTGCGACGCGATACTGCAAGAGTGCATCGCCCCTAAATACCGCGACAAAAAAACTCACGTGCTGTAAAACAACCCGAAAGAATCCAGGCAGCGGCCATTTAGACACATAATTTAATGCACGCTTTTTATTTTGTCATTAACCTTCGAGGTGCTCCGGTTTCGAATCGGCAACGTTTTATTTTTGAAACACGGTTACGCGCGTGATTAGCGGCAGAACGTTTAACACGTTTAGAAAATCATTTGTCTGGACGCACCACAAGTTGTCGCGTGTCGCGGCGTCGCGCGTTATCATCAATGGCACACCGCACCTTTGCGCGATCGGGAACTTATTTAAAAAAAAACAAAGTCACGCGCGGTTGGAAAAAGTTGTGATACTTTGGCGGGAAGCGCGCGCGTCAAGGCGCGGGCGGCTGCGAGACACGGTGCCGGCGACTGCCCGCCTCGCTGAAAAACTCTCCTTACGCTAAATACATGGCCGATGTGCATTCTATTTATAAAGTTAAGTTGGGCGTGCGGCTCGCGCGTGCACCCATCGCGTCCACTGCCTACATCATAACATTCGATGTTATTAGGTCACCTGACGAAACACGAGCGAGATAATTACAATTACCGTTAATCCGTCGCCAGTTGCATAGAACAAGAATATGCAGCAATTTACACCTTGCAAGTGTAAAATATGGGTTAGTTACAACATTGGAAGGGCTCCAAAAATAATACAATACGGTTTATGATACACGAGAGCCGTTTTGACGTCCAACATCAATCTGCTTGGAATTTTATTTTATTTTCAAAAACAACACATTTGAGGAACTATAAAAATGGCAGTAAATATTCAGATCGACGTGAGGCTAATATTTATCGTAGTATTACAGTGTGTAAAGGTATATTTGAGTTAATGGGTAATATATTTTGTGGCTGAAAGCCCGCTCGTCGGCGCGTCATGCTGTCATAACTTGTCAAAGTCTACATCTAAAATGATGAAATCTGACGCAAAAGAATAACACTGTACAGCCAATGATGTCGAAAAGAACGGCTATTTAAAATTAACGTCGGCTTCGATTGTGGGGGAAAAGTCCCGCGTTGCATTAACTACACTAATGGAAAACGCTTTTACAGTAAGGTAGGTATTTAACTAAAGATAGCTCTGAGACACAATTAATTGAAAGCTAGTGCATTAGGTTGACGACGGTGTAATTAAGCAAGTATTGCAAGTCAACAGATGTCTGACTGTTTTTTAAATTTAGAATTCACGGAGCATGGAGGGCGTGCTTTGAAAGTTTGAAAGTCATGTAAAGTAAAGTAAAGTTTTAACACTGACAACTTAACGAGTTAATTTATCTGTGGAAGCGTATCTTCCGTTCCGAGCAGATGAACCATAGACATATTATGAGGTAGACAGACTGTATATTGAAAGGCGGTGTCTAATTTTTGTTAGTGTGCAGTTACAGATTTGTATTAGTGTGCGTCACTAGGGATGTGACCTTGGTATCGAACATATTGCTAGAATTAAGCCGGGCGTCGTCGTCGCACCTGCAGAATTAGATGATTATAAATTGTGTTAAAAATAACATGGAGTCAGTACAGCAAAGCTGTTAATTTATCTACAACAAATTAAAAATAAAGCGTTACCATAATAAATTTTAATACGCAATATTTTGAAGTTTGGTCTTCCTGGGTTAAAAATTAGATGATGTTGGAACAAATAAAACAAAATATTATTGGTAGGTATTAAATAGACTATATTATATTTTTACGGTAAAATAACAAATTTATTAACACTCACAAACTCAAACTTAAAAATTATTTTATTTAAAAAATATATACTAAAAGCCTCATTATGGTTTTTAAAGACCCATACATACCTACATTGATAACCCACAATAGTAACCATATCTCAACTAACTTTTTTTTCATGATACCCATCATGAAAAAAAAGTTTCAGTTTAAAATATGCGACCTAAAATAAATTTTTTTTTCATGTTTTTTTGTTAAAATTATAATGTGGATTACAGAACACAAATATGTTCTTGCAAAATTATACCAATATTTTTATAGTTTTTAAATTTTCTGAGAAAAGTTGATGTGATATTCGGACAACATACAGACATGACGAATCTATAAGGGTTCTGTTTTTTGCTGTTTGACTACGGAACCCTTAGTTTTTTTATTGATAAGCCTACGATGAAACAGATTGCTCAAAATGTTTTGAGCAAAGCCTGGAGTTCTTCGTAGGCTCCCAGTTTTCACGCCTTACACTTTTAACCCATTCTTCTCTGATTTGTGGACATTTCGGGAACCTAAAAATTCAATAATTGTATAAAAGAAACTGTTAAAGAAATACTATCGATGGAATTAAATTCTATGTTGAGTACATCACTATGTAACATCCTTAAATTTTCATGCATAATATTAATTGTTTTAGACGTAATTTCTACAATTAATACAAGCTAATGTATGTCTAACATTATTTAAAGTCTACTACTACATGTTTTTTATCCATAAGTCTCATTACAACTACGTAATATGAATGAAAATGTCGTCAAATATTTACTTATGAAATGATAATTCCGGGTCTTTTACTCCTCCTTTGGTGGTTCTTGAAGAACAATTTACCGCAGAACACGACATTTTTCTACGTTTACTTATTTCTTTTCAAAATATTTATTAAAATTATGACACTTTGTGAAAAATTTGCACGACAGCTCGTAATGTTTTGGCCTCTTTGGAGGCCACAAAATGACACGACGTCAGAGTTGTCAAACGTCTATCAACCGTCTCTTCTACTCGTAACTAGGATTCGTGTGATAGACAAAGATACATGACGTGTATTGCATTACAATGATATAAGAGCGGCAACGTCTTATGACTACATCTAGTACATGCTTAATCTAAGAGATGAACCTTTTTGATTTTTTGATTTGCAGTTTAAAATGACAGTCGGGCGTGTTCTTATCTCTCTCTCTCTCTCTTGAACATATCGCAGTCCACTGCTGGCCATAGGTGTGTGTGTTCTTAGCTATATTTATAGAAATCGGTCCAAAAGTACCCTTTTTCATAGTTCACGCCGACCATACAAATATGTTTGTGGTACTTATTTTACCGTTCAAAGTGAAGTCTCGATACGTTAAGTTCAGATATATTGTGAGTGACGGCTGTTCTGGCATGCTTTGTAACTAGACACTGTACTGCCAGGCTGTCATAACTGACGGAACTGTCCCTCACATCCTAAATCACCGTGTCTTGAAATTTAAACAAGCTTGTATTTGATGATTTAAATAAACTTGTATCAGACGGGCTGTCATAGTAGTAGGACTTACATATATATGTATGTATTTATTAAAAAGTACTATTTATCCTATGATGGCGCTGTGGTAATGTCAGTGGATATTTATTTATTAACACTTTTTACACGGGTACAGGCAAGCACCTATCGTCTGCGTTTGGTTCCTAACTTGAGACGTAAAGATTATAAGTTGTAAAATCCACTAATTTAATTGCCAGATAACTGTCACAGCAGAACCTAAAAGTGAGATTAGGACATCCATTCACGAGAAAAACCTGAAAATATTTGATATCTGCTACTTATGGGTTTCGAGTGTCCCTCGGTGTTCGTCTGCTGGTTTGACTCCCTATGGGATAAAAAAACAACTTCCAATACCGATAGTTTTGACTTTCCGTGAAAACTGAAAACGATTTGCACGCGTTTGTCACCCGCCTTCAATACCATGAAAAGTATATGTTTTCACTACCATAAAGTATTTTTTTCCTATTCAGTGGGTATTTTTAGCAGTCGTGTTTTTTTATTTTCAAAATTATTTTTTTATTTATATATTCCTAGCAAATTTACATAACGTATGACACGTTATTTAACGTTTTCACATGCTAACCGATTCACCGTGAAACTTGTCGAAAGCGCATAAAACTGAACGTCGGGCGAGCCAGTAAAATGTTAAATGCCGTGACCGCGCTACGACATCGACACATCACGCCAGACACACTTCAACAGGTGACACGGTAATGTGATACTGTCGGTATAAGGATAACAGTAAGACATGTAAGTAGTAATATTTGTTTATACAGGGTGAAATCGAGAACATTGACATTTTTTTAAATATAAGAACCTACTCGTGATTCAAAGTACATCCCCTAAATATGAAACAAATCTGTTGATACAAAAAACAATCGTTTTTCAAGAAAAAAACAACTTCTGAATAAGAAGTTGACATTTACGTTTAATAGTTGGAATAAAATATTATTTACGTGTCTAAAATATGGCAATTTGGAATACATATTTTTAAATTATTATTTAAATACATTAATTCAAATAATAAAAACTAAGAAACCTACAAAACGTAAAAAAGGTGTCCCAAATCACTGTCCCTAGTCTGTGTCATGGTACCCATAAGGCTGGCAACATTCCCGCGTTGTATAGCCAAACTATTATCGTTGTATCGTTTTTCATATTATTATTATATTATTTCGGTGTTGGCCGTAGATGGCCTTCACAGTTTCACCGGATAAGTGGCAAGCGAAGATGGCTCTCAGCCCTTAAAAAAATGCAACGGGCCTAAGGGTGTCCCAGAGTGGGACTCAGCTTAGGGCGTTGCAAGGGGGGCAAGGTATCCTAGTATATGACCGCCCCATTGTTTGTGACGTGATTTATAAGTAACGACCGCCATATTAGTACCCAAGACAATAAGCTGATCAATCAAACTGTTAAAAAAATGCATACACTTTCAATATATGTGCGATTCGCACAGGATGCTAATTCATGACCCCCAACCCCTTCCCCCTTGAGGTTCAAGTGGTCATCTAAACTTAACATTTGGACTACTACCACGAGGGCTTAGGTATTTCACTTACCACATTATAAGTGTATCTTTTATGTGCTTTTTCAGAGCAAAGGTTTTTGCTAGACACGAAGATATTTTTCAATCAAACGGACATCCGCTCTCAAATCCGCGGATTAATCGCCATTGCCGGGTCGGCTGCCAAAAAGATAACAACCATCGCGATTGTACGGGATACTTTTAATATTTCAGATACGTTGAAAAGATGCAGTTTTGTACGAGTGATACTATAACGCTAATATTTGTGTATGTTCTGTACAAAAATATATTTGATACCTGGTATCGAAATCCTTAGTGCATAAGCGCACAACTCGTCAATACTTAAACACTAGACTAGACCCCAAAATTTTGATACTTAATTTTCCTTTTTATTAAATAAGTAAGCAAATACGGACAGGTGGTGGAAAGTGGCAACTGTTCTAAAAAAGGGATCACATTGCAATGGCTAGCTCGTGATGTAAATATTATTTGCCGTAGTATCCAGCGCAGAATTTGGCGAAATACTTAGATAAGATTGTGGTATCCTGCGTCTCTTCAGCCTATCCAGTCCACCTGTCATAGGTCTCCCCCATTTTGCGCCAGATATCCCGATTCTCCGCTGTTCTCATTCAACTTTCGCCGGTTCAGGCTGGAGGGCATCCTACGCTACGCTTGCCAAGACGCGGTCTGCACTCCAGAACTCGTCCGCTCCGAAGGCCATCGGTTCTGTGATATACGTAACTAGCCCACTGCCACTTAGACTTGCTGATCCGGCGGGCTATATCGATGACTTTTGTTCTCTTACAGATTAAATAATTTCTGATCTTATCCCTAAGAAGAGACCCCGAGCATAGCTTGCTCCATTGCGCCGTTTTGGGTACCACATAATTTTATGATTTACCTTTGAAATCCTAAATTAGAAACACATCATGATTCCCGGCTGAGGAAGATTCCGGCATAGTGTCTTACGTAATTAATAAAAACCAATAGAAATAATTGTTATATAGTCTCAGTCATGGTAACTGACTCACTTTTATTGTGACAAAGTCGATCCATTAACTGGCAACCGCACTACTTCGCGGCGGTCGACTTAAGTTTGCTCTTAGAAGTTTCTAGACTTCGATTTAAAGGGGGTTATTCTTCTTACATTAGGAGTTCAATTATTATAAATCCATATTAATGACAACAACGAGAATAATGGTGGATACACGTATATAAAGTTGAACTTTTTTTTACTTAAATAATAATAGCGATATACTTAAAATTCATTTGATGTTGTTGTTGTTATCATATCAATATTAACCAGCTTTTATCGTCCCAGTTCAGGGAAAAGGCCCAGAACGGTTTTGATAAGATTGTGCCGCAACCAACCCCGTGTCGATTTGACTTTTTATTTCGAAAAACAAGTAATCAAAAAGGCACAAGTCCTCGAAAGTCATACGTTAAATTTAAGCTTGTAGAGGCATTTGCGGGTTTCCGATGGTTTATTTATCACCTGCAGGAAACACGTGAGACCAAATTCGAATGCGGCACGGTCTTTTTTCAATTTACATACTGTAGTAGTGTTTGATTCAAAAATGGTTGCGAGTAGAGTTACGATTTTTTGTATTTACATGGCGCCACCTAGCCAAGGACAAGGTTAATAACAATGTTTAAACATAAATGTAGTATATCATAAAGGTTCATCATCATCATCATCATCATCAGCTCATTAAACGTCCCCACCGAGGGGCACGAGCCTACCCGTATAGGGTGATTAGGCCTTAGTCGTCCACGCGGGCCCACTGCGGATTGGACGACTTCACACACAACCTTTGAATCTCTTCGCAGGCGTGCATGAAGGTTTCCTCACGATGTTTTCCTTCACCGTAAGAGCGTCGGATAACGTACATATATTTTTCGAAAATACATTGGTGCGTGTCGGGATTTGAACCTCAGCCCTCCCGGTAGGAAGGCGACAGTCCACACCACTGAGCCACCGACGCTCTAATCATAAAGGTTGATTTTTTTATATCACAAAATTTATTTCCCTGAAAAACAGCGTCCTGGTACGCTTTTAGTGTACCAGACAAATGCTGAGGGAAGTCCTATTTGGCATTTATTATTATTAGTTTTATGTGTTGAATGTATTGTATTGTGTGTGTCAAATAAATCTTTCTTTCTTTCTTTCTATTTAACTATTTACTAAGGAAACAAACAGATAAAAAACAGAGTCCAATGACTAGCGCGATATGAAATTGACCAAAAGGTGTATTTCGGTCCAAGTGTAGTTACATCATAGTAAAGTGAAATTTATTCAGAAAACAATTACAATATTCATTTTTAAACAAAATTTTAAAACAACAATTTTAAATTTATACAATTGCACTGAATGGTAGCCTACTAAGCGTATTCAGAACAACCACAGTCAAAATTTAGCGCCATCGGCCTGCAGTGCTTTCAAATGCCGAAAAAACTTGACGTAGTTTTATGATATTTATTTTATAAAATAGTAAGGCAAACGAGCATGCAGCTCACCTGATGGAAAGTGTCACCGCCGCCTATCCGTCTTCCGTGAGGTCGTGGTATTTCACCGGTCGAGCCACCCAAAGCATGCAACAGAGGAAACCGTTGCGTGGCTCTACCACGAAAAAATGTACCACCCGTTTGGCACCACCCAGGGATCACGTGTAGGTTATCGAGGGTAAACCGACGGACGCGAGTGACTTCGACCCCCAAATACATTATTCTACATTATTCTGCCTATACAATGTTCGTTTATTATATTCATGTTAGTAAGGGACTAGTCTAGGCGTAAATGAGAATACAAAATGTCTAAACCAAAGTAAATACAAAAAAAAGGTGCTAACATTTTCCTGCTGATGATTGATTCCTAACCCTTTGCTCTTAGTGAATTAGCTGCTCGGTCACGCTAGCAAAGCCGGGGTGGCGTGTGATTATGTGATCGCTCGGAAGCGCTACTCAAACCAATAGAACTTTATCGCTTATTTATTAAGCCCTTATAGCTGTGCTGCCTTGGATTGGCCATTCAATTTTTTTTTATTGTGATGAAGGGAACGAGATGACTTTTCGACTGTATTATTAATTTTGAATTATCAAGAAACGGTTTATAGTTTTAATAAGCATTTTATTTGTATGGATGGTTTTTGTGATGGTTTGTATAGATCTTTTTAATCGCTCAATATTTATTTCTCTTGAAAGAAGTCTTTTATACAAATATTAAATATAATAATCTGTAGAATATTGTTTTTTAAGGGTGTCCCTTAATCAGAAAAAGGCAGTATATTAAAAATATTACCGCATTTCAAAGTAATAAGTAAATACCTATGAAATAGAAATAAAATAGAAATAGAAATAGAAATTTTATTTTGCGAGAATGTGGTTAATTACAGATGACAGTTATTTTTATACATTTCCAAGACACATTCACCCAACGGGGCATGCAAATACATAACAATAATTATAATGAATTGTACCATCCAATATTCTAAGGTAAAAGTAGATAAAAATAAAATTCAAATTGGTCCTGCTGTTTCTTCACATTACGGCAATTAAAACATTGCCTCACGGATTTTTTACATAACATTTAAATTTCAACTTATAAACATGTATAAGTATCATAAAAAGTATCAAAAAAACGACTGCGCACATATTTGTCTACGGACCTCAGCGCTACGAATACGCGTAGCACGCTACGACGTAGTACGTAAATTTTCTGCTATTAATACTTAATTAGTACTAATTGAATACCTATTGATATTTTTTTTCTATATGTCTTAGTATATGTGTTGTGTGGCAATATGACATATTTAAGTGACATATTTAAGTTAGCTACTAACGGACAATACAAATAATTCGCTGCCCAAAAATCCATGGCTGAATAAATGCTTCAAGCATTTGCATATAGATAGCATAAACATTTAAAATTATCTACATAATAATTATAATTACTATCATCATCAGCTCATTAAACGTCCCCACCGAGGGGCACGAGCCTACCCGTATAGGGTGATTAGGCCTTAGTCGTCCACGCGGGCCCTGGACGACTTCACACACAACCTTCGAATCTCTTCGCAGGCGTGCATGAAGGTTTCCTCACGATGTTTTCCTTCACCGTAAGAGCGTCGGATAACGTACATAATTTTTTGAAAATTCGAAAATACATTGGTACGTGTCGGGATTTGAACCTCAGCCCTCCCGGTAGGAAGGGGACAGTCCACACCACTGAGCCACCGACGCTCTACTACTACTACTAAAATATAACATAATAAAAAAAATCTAAATACAAAGTAAAACTTTTTTGATTTTTTTTTGCATTATACTAATTTCCAGTATAACATAATACCAATAGTATTTAATGTAATCAACTTAATTAAAAAAAACTTAACTCAGGTACCTAAAACACTGTTAAAATCAAACTTTATATTCTAACTGTTCTCACGCCAATGCTAGCGGGCGCGACTATAGACATAGCGTGATATCTAATAAGAGGCCAATGAAGTACAAATAAGCCAGTTCACGACGCGAAGAGTGATTGCTGCCTCATATAATATATGGACGTGGTCGCATTAGCGGATTGGACCCTCATCCGCAAAGTGGACGAGAACCCGCTTATCATTGTTAACGGGGAATAGTAAGAGGAATTTGTACTGTATATTTGTATTTCTTATACACACCTTTGGGAAGATCTTGCTTGTACATTGAGAATCTACACATATAAGAATCCCACCAAAAATATTTCTTATAAAATGTTGACAAGAGGAACCACATAAGGTTTGCGTTGTGGAAAAATATCAGATCTCATTTTTTTTTTTATTTAATTCATAATCATGGGTAATACAGGGTTGTTAAAATAACAATAGGAACTTCCATGGTTCGCCATAGGCATATAAAACTAAAAAAAAATTATATAATTAATTGCAAAAAATGGAGTTATCAAAATTACATAAAATGGAGTCATCTAAAATCAATAATCTATACTAATATATAAAGCTGAAGAGTTTGTTTGTTTGTTTGTTTGCACGCGCTAATCTCAGGAACTACTGGTTCGATTTGAAAAAATCTTTCAGTGTTAGATAGCTTATTTATCGAGGAAGGCTATAGGCTATATATCATCACGCTACGAGTAATAGAAGCGGAGCAACAATGAAGAATGTTTCAAAATCGGGGGTATTTTTTCATACTTGGAGCTTCCGCTGCGTACGCTGAGTCAACGGTTAAAGTTTCACAAAAGTCATGTATGAGAGTATTGTTCTCCTTTTAAAGGTCTACAAAAAAGTCCGCGACAGCATATGTCTATCTTTTAAGGTTAGCTCACTATAACATATTTTTCGCTAAAACAAAAATTATGAAATTGACCCAGAAACCTTTAAAGTTGGAGGGAGGGGAAATCCTATGTATAGTGATAAATGAAAGTACCGTGTTATCCCGAATTTAATGCGAGCGAAGCCGCGGGCAAAAGCTAGTTTATAATAATAATAGGCACCTTTATCAAACAAAACAATAACAGAGGATAAATTATATAAATTAAATTGTAAATTTTAATAAATTGGTTGGTGGGTGAGAGCGTCGGTGGCTCAGTGGTGTGGACTGTCGTCTTCCTACCGGGAGGGCTGAGGTTCAAATCCCGACACGTACCAATGTATTTTCGAATTTTCGAAAAATATATGCACGTTATCCGACGCTCTTACGGTGAAGGAAAACATCGTGAGGAAACCTTCATGCACGCTTGCGAAGAGATTCGAAGGTTGTGTGTGAAGTCGTCCAATCCGCACTGGGCCCGCGTGGACGACTAAGGCCTAATCACCCTATACGGGTAGGCTCGTGCCCCTCGGTGGGGACGTTTAATGAGCTGGATGATGAATAAATTGGTAATACAAATATGTTCTATTACATTTCATCATTCAAAAATATGTTTATGTCATAATAAGCCTTTTTGGTAAGAAAGCCATTGATTTCAGTCTTAAATTTGTGATAACTGCTTACATTTCTTATATATTGCGCGATTTTGTCGTATATTTTTATTGAATGTTGTATTTTGACTTTTATTTATAGGTTCAGCAACAGTATACAAATTAATATTCATGTAGAGCCAAGATTTAGAAATTTTAGCCTGATATGTAGTCCGCATCCAGGTCTGATTGTATCTAATTAGTACCTGTACGCAGTCCATTCAGTTGAATAGGAGTATTTTAATTTCTGATAAATAATTATATAATTATGTTACATTAAATATTCGCAATAGATATTCTAAACAGATTTGATAAAAAAATCAAATTACTTTGTAATTTCTTTCTTAATTTGATGACTCAAAGGTGTACAATGTACATACATATTATATAATTGTTACATAAATACTTACCTCAGTTCACACAGCGCCATCTCTGCCCTTGACGTCAGAAGTTCCGCAACCGCCCAGGGCCCTTTATCGTTACTCCGATAGGTCCGCTTAGTCCGCTTAGTACCTATTCAATAAATTGCGTATGCCGGGCCACTTCTCTCTACATATACTAGGTTACGTAGCTGTAATCAAAGTTAGTAAAAGACTCCGCGACGTCACGGAGTACCTGTAAGTTCGACCAGTCCCTATTCGATTACCGGAACGTAACCCCATCGATTTCACCCCAAAGTTACACTAGGTTATATGTACCTAGCAACCCCCCCCCTGCAACGCCCTAATCTGAGGTTCGCGTCCCACTCTAAGACACCCTTAGGCTCGTTGCATAAATTTTTTGGGCTGAAAGCCATTTCCGCCACAGTAGTCAGTTCAGAAAAAAAGCCTATACACTCTGTGCTGGTCTGCTTGGGCCCTTGCACAGTCCCTATTTGCGTAACCAGCTTGTGCTGGGTCGCTTTTCTCCCCAAACATAATATGTTAGGCTACCAAATTTTAAGGCTGAGAGCCATCTGCGCTCGCCAATTGTTCACTCCCTACAAATTGTTTCACTCTGTGTCCTAGTGTCCCGGTCACTTCTCCCCTATCTGGGACGTGACAAACACACTTACTCCTTCGGTTTCCGTGCGGTCGTCCGGGTGCCCACCCAATCGGTGTAGCCGCTATATACCTCTGTTTTTCAGCCAAGGTCTTCCATTTTCCGAAATAATTCCACACTTATCCTCTTCTTGGTACTCCTGTCTTCTACCTATAATAGAACTGATAACTTACCTGAAAGAAGAGAGTAAACGCCACCCACTGGTAGTACTTCCCGTAGCGTCGCGGAGAGGTCCCGGCCCCCCGCACTCCGGGGTACGCGCCTGCCTCCCCCGCCACCGTGAATGTGGAATGTATCCAGCAGTACGTGTTCAGGACGTCCTCTGGTATGTCCCTGGAGAAGTTTTAATCCTGTCTTTTAAATATGCCATCAACAGCCTATAACGGCCCACTGCAAAGCACAGGCATTCTGCACAATATAGCTGGTTGCCAAATAAACAAGTATGGATTTAAACATATTGATTTGTATTGTAGTTACGTGGAACTAAGTTCAAAGCACAGATTAAATAAATATAAAGTTCAAAGTGTGTTTTTTTGGCCCGATCCTGATTCATCATCATCATTACAGCCCAATTATGTCCACTGCTGAACGAAGGCCTCCCCTAATGATTTCCACGCGGACCGATCCCTTGCAGTTGACATCCATCTGCTACCCGCCACCTTAACCAGATCATCCGTCCATCTTTGGGTCGGCCTACGCTTCGCTTTCCGTTACGTGGACGCCACTCGAGAACCTTTCCGCCCCATTGGCCATCGGTTCTACGCACTATGTATGTATGTGATCCTGATTGCGTACTTTGATTTGCCTTTACTACTAAAGGAACTAAAATAATAAATGGACTCGCATGAAAACTTACTTATTAACATACATCCATAAAAACGAGTTCACCATAAATATACATACCATCTGCATAACATAAAAACATAGGTAGTTGTAGTAGGTACTTAACTACTTAGTTTTTTGTAGTAGGTACTCTACTAAGTGCCTACGCCTACATCTACATAATGGTAAAATGAAAAGATTCATCATCCTTCATCGTAGCAACTATTTATGGCTGATGGTATCACTTAACATCAAATAAACGAAATGTTCGTTTGCCTTCCTATGAAGTAATTAAATAATTAATAACACATTAAATTTTGTTTATTTTCATCTCAGTAAATCATTTTATTTTTCATCAATAATTAAAAAAGGAAAACAACTCCGTGCTCCGCTATTATAACCCCAAACGCATTAAAAAATAAAGTATTGAATAGCGACATCTATTGACAATTTACTGAATTACGTCGTCACACAAGAGCAATCCAAACAAAGGTGTTTGAATACGAACCTCGTGTGAATGCAGTCTATAGGGTTGCCCACTAGATGGCGCGTGGTGAGGGCGGCGCTAGCTGCCAATAGCGCCGCTGTCGTCGCTCCGCAATGCAGACGAAAAGCGACCGAATCTATCTTCGGATTTACTCCTTGCTGCAGAAACGCACATGGAATTAGATTCACAATGTGGCCCTGCAAATTGGCCTAAAGCCGTGTACAATGTGATGCATAACATTATGTTTGGTCACGTAACGGAATTAGCAATTCATGTACGCTCAAGGGGGGTTGAACTGCTCTTCGGAGTATGTGTAGGTAGGTTAAGTAAAAAAATCGTTTAAAAAAGTACATAGGCTCATAGTAAATCCCTAAAAAATCCTAGCTTGACTTAAATTTTCTATAAGTGAGACTTATGGAAACCACATTTATTATTCGATCAAAAATTTCACTTAAAAATCTAGTCCAGTTAATGTAGATATAAGCCTTTAATTTCAAGCTTCAACCTATCACAGTCCACAGCTGGATTTATTATGTCTCCCTCCTCCGTACTGCATCAGATATCCCGTTCCTACACTTCATGACATGGGGTAAATTCTTGTAGTCACCACGCTGGGCAAACGGGTTGGTGTCCGCAGTACCTACTAATCAGTACACAAGATGGCGCTGCTGCCCACCTGTGCTAGAAAAGAGCCACCTTATTTAATATCTGTATTATTTTTATATTACGCAGAAAGTAACGCCATCTATTTATTTTGGAGGGAAATTGGAACAAAATGAAATGTTAACCGAGTTTCCAAGCATTGAGGTTTCTTTTGCTACATGATATCAATATGTAAACAATTGATGGAATGAAATAAGTGTCGTAAATTATAATCTTATATGTTATTCTTAAAGCCTGAAGTAAAATAAATCCCTACATTTGCAGATTACAGTCCACTGTGTTTCAATGAAAGAATCACAAAGCTATAATTACACATAGAACACAATCACCATCAACCGTTAGGTAGATCAGATGCTAGGTCTCTTTTACCCGGCAATTTTACTAGCTACAGTGTCGTCATCCCGAAACACAGAAGTGCAGAACACTTATATTCACAGGACAATATCTGGCACTGCTGTTGTATCTACTTAGACGACTCAGTACCGAATCTGCCACCTAGTGATCAAAACATTTATGGTAGTATCCGATATGACCCAGTGAAACTTATCAAAGTCAAACGTGTTGTTCGTGTAATCCGGTCAATCGTTCCGGTCGATCGGTCTCTTTGTCTTTTGCCTTTAAAGATGAACACAAACCCTAACTTTTTGTTGAATTGTCCGGAACAAAGTTTACCCGAACCTTTGGGTAAGGCTGCGGGTGCAGTACAAGCGTTTCGAATATAGGTGCATTTTGTGTATTAGCACATATAATATAAATGATTAGCAAAATAATTATAAATACTATGTATTACTCGTAAATTAAGACACCAACATTATCAACAGATAGTTATAAACCTTTAAACAATTTTTTTAAACTAAACTAACTTATGAAAAAAACATTTATGTGGAAATAGTTAGCGACATAAAGACTAACAGAGAGAGAGTGGAGTCTCTTAGGGATAAGATCAGAAATGATTAGGTGAATAGTAGGTGCCCTCCGGCCCGATGGACCGACGACTTGCGAAAGGTCGCTGGTGAAGGCTGAATGAGGAAAGCGGAGGACCGAGATATCTGGTGGAAAATGGGGGAGAACTTTGTCCAACAGTGGACTGCTATAGGTTGATGAGAGAGACTAACAGATCTTACGAGTAACATAAAACGATTGCATGCATAATTTTTCGACAAGCGGATTCTGCGAAAGTGTCTCAGGTTGGCTCTTGGACACATTAAATAGATTTGACGAAGCAGATTAAGATCTCCTTATTAATTGGATCAATCGGAAAGTGTACTTACTCCACCACAAAGAAGCGCGTAAATGCTCGTTAAGAACTCCTTATTTATTGGATGTAAGTATAAGCAAGTGGACTTGACCCACCAGAGAGCAGCGCGAAAATGTTCCTTAAGATTTCTTTATTTATTGGATGTATCAGAAAGTGGACTTACCCCACCAGAGAGCAGCGCGTAAATGTTCCTTAAGATCTCCTTATTTATTGGATGTAAGTATAAGCAAGTGGACTTGACCCACCGGAGAGCAGCGCGTAAATGTTCCTTAAGATCTTCTTATTTATTGGATGTGTCAGAAAGCGTACTTACCCCACCAGAGAGCAGCGCGTATATGCTCGTTAAGATCTCCATGGGCCTCCGCGGCGGGGCAGCGCGCTCGCGCCGCCGCCACGCGCCCCCCCCGCGGCCGCGCTCGCCGTGCGCGCCGCCCCCGCTCCGCCACCCCCGCGGTACCGCCGGCCCCACGCGACTCCCGACTCTCTGTATACAATATACAATATGTATGTTAGTCATAAATATTTTAACGTTTAAATTGTCTAATGTATTTACGTGAACATTTTCTAAGATTTGACAGTGTCGCCATCTTTGATTTGTAGACAAAGTTAATAGTTGGTCTTTAAGCTTCCGGTTAGTATTAACTTATCGTATATTTTATCAAATTACTGTATTATATTAAACTAAGTTGTCAAATGGCTTATGCTTTTATTAAAATGTTTTGTAACAATTTTATCGAAATGTAATTGTCGCAATATAACATTTATGTGGAAGTGGTGCAGTGTTGCCACCATTATGAATACTTTTGTTGATTATTTAGTAAAGTTGACAATAATGTTTTGAACAATGACTCCGAAGTATGAAGGAGTGTTATGCACTTTTGTGTTTCGGGATGAGGGCACTGTAGCTAGTGAAATTACCGGGTATAAGAGACCTAACATCTGTTGTCTCGGGTGATGGCCTATCAGTTGTTGGTCTCCTTTAATGCCGTTCTGTCATGGTCTGGCGTATCACTTACCATCAGGTGAGCGTCCAGACCGTCCTGTCCACTTATAACATAACATAACATAAAAAAATAAAAAATAATGTAGTCTGTATATTCATATTCATATATATAACTCATGGTGACTAACTGGTTGACTGACGTGATCTATCAACGCACAGGCCGAACCGCTACATGGATCGGGTTGAAAATTAAAATAATAATAATCATCTTCATCATCATCAGCTCATTAAACGTCCCTACCGAGGGGCACGAGCCTAGCCGTTTAGGCCGACGAGGCGGTTATGTGTCGACTTCACGCACAACCTTTGAATCTCTTCGCAGGCGCAGGTTTCCTCACGATGTTTTCCTTCACCGTAAGAGCGACGGATAACGTACATACAATTTCGAAAACTCAATAACACATTGGTACGTAGGGGATTTGAACCTCAGCCCTCCCGGTACGAAGGCCGCAGTCCGCACCATTGAGCCACCATGCTCGAACCATTTATTCAGTGCCAAACACATACAAAATTATACATAGAACGAACCCTAAAACCTAAATTACAGTAAGGACACTGAAAGGTGTCCACTCAGCTTTATGTCGAGGTACACTGATCTTCCGAGTGCACCGGGCGCAAAAGAGAATGCAACAGATGACCACCCGAGACAACAGATGTTAGGTCTCTTATACCCGGTAATTTCACTAGCTACAGTGCCCTCATCCCGAAACACAAAAGTGCATAACGCTCCTGTTTCACGGGATGATATCTGGCACTGCAGTGGTATCTACCTAGACGACTCAGTATCGAGTCTACCACCTAGTATATGTATACCTAAGTCTTAAAAAGGGTATGTCATTGTTTATTGAAGTAAAATGACGTTGACGGCGCATATGCCAGTACTGTAACCGTTTAACTTTAATTTAAAAATAAATAATCTTCGGAGCTTGTAGTCCACTGTTAAAGATAAGCCTCCCCAAAGGTAAAAGCTAAAGGAAGGCCTTATTCAATGATCTCTACGCCGACCGATCCCTACTAGGTAAGTAGTTGACAGTGGCGTGCATTCCATGTATGCAAATAAGCAGTGCATACCCTGTGCGTCCCAACAACCCGAAAAATCGCCAACATATTAAATGATTCCCACTTATTCGCCCATTTTCCTCTTCAGAATTGTAACCATGGACGATTTTCTGTCATCAACAGCACTCAATTGGACAAAAATATAAATTATTTCTTGTTTTTGCGATTTGTGTCACTGACTTTGCATACCCTACTCATAATCTCTGTGCACGCCTTGTGTGTTGTAGTTGACATTTACCTGCCACACGCCATCGCGCCACCTTAACCAGTTCATCGCAGGCCGCAATATAATAAACTGCATTAGCAAAATAAATAAATACAATGGAAATATAATATATCATTAAAACATATTATATTCAGTGCAGACCATGTTCTAATAAAGAACTATAATTTATGTATTTCCTGTTGGAAATGCAGTCGGCAAAGTTTGGGAGCGACCCAAGTTCAAGAGTGGACTCCGATTTGCGCAAAATATATAAAGCTTCTTTTATAAAAGCTCTTTTAAATTTAAAATTCAACGCTCTTTGCAACTAAATGTTTTCAACGGATTTTAAGGTTTTTCTGAGGTACTTTGAGCTTAGTGACCCTTTACAATTATGGAAAAATACTTAGCTTGAATTAAATATTCTTAGGTGCAACCTTACTACCTGCAAACCTTTCGTATCCATATTCAAAGCGATCTCGTATAATTTCTAAAACATTTTTTTCAATTTTAGTTGAAGTTTGCAATAGTTTGGAAAGCCATTTTGCATTATTAAAAACCTATGTTACGCGTACAATTTCAATAAAACATTGCCAGTCCATTTTCCGGTGTCATAGCTCACACCAAAAAGCATTGGCAATCCTGAGGGACGCACTAACGCCTGTAGAATCCTGAATTTGTGCAAACACACTCTCATAACAAATACGGGAGTACCTAACCACTTTTCAGATAGGCTTTTAAGGAACTTACCATATCTTTAAAAAAATACTATGACATCCTATTTATATTACTTTGATTTGTTGTTGTACATAATAAGATTTCTTTTACTAAGCGTACAGGATGGTCAGGACGCTGACCTGATGGTTTGTGATACGACTGATCTTGACAGAGCTGCATTGATGAAGGCCAAGTTAGAGAAACAGTATGATAACTATTTCAAAAAATGTTTTATGTTCAGTAGGGGGCCTGGTGACCTGTATCACGGGTCTTTGAACCTACATAGGCACCAGTCTCCCACGAATGGCTTTAAACGGTTTATTTTGTTATATTTAAGGATTTTTGTAATTTGTGTGTCATTTGTGGTGAGAAATAAATAAATTTTATTATTTATTATTATTGCAGTAATTATTCTCCATTAATGACGCACTGCGCCCGTCACCCGAGACCACAGATGTCAACAAATAGGTCTCTTATACACGGTAGTTTCATTAGGTACAGTGCCGTCGTCCCGAATCAAAAAAGTGCATAGCACTCGTATTTCACGGGACGACATCTTGCTACATATATATGCAAGGAATTTTCATAAATATAGAACAAAAATATCAGTTTCAGGTGTAATCCGAACTGGTGAGGGTTTCATTTGACGTTAATAATTGTATTTTCTCAGGCCCAAATTGAAATGTTTTTTACTTTGACATTACGTAAATGATATTTGTACTTTTATTTAGTAAGTTCATTGTAATACGTTAAAGAGGTTGAGAAAGATGAAATAAATCAGTTTAAATATATACAGTTCGTTATTAAATTGTTTTGAAATAATTATATTAACATTGACAATTGAATATTATTACTATAAAATAATGTATTAGCATTAAAAGTTTTTGAATTGTCTACGAGTAAAACTGTTACGGTTCCTAAATTTAAAGACACATTTTTTATAGCTGGGAGTATCAAGTTTATCTTAAATATGATTTTATTGGAAATCATTAAATGACCCGATGGACCGACGACTTGCGAAAGGTTGCTGGTGGAGGCTGGATGAGAAAAGCAGAGGACCGGGATATCTCGCGCAAAATGGGGAAGAACAATGTCCAGCAGTGGACTGCGACAGACTGAAGACCGAGAGAGTAGTAACTCGACTCTAATTTTGTTGAAATAAAGTAAATATAGTCTGATGAATTATGTACAAGATTGGTTTTCTTCTATTAATTTAGTGTATAATTTCAATAAAATAATATGAAATGCATTACATTTTTAATAACAAAGTAAGCAAATTTTAAAAGTAGCAAAAAATAAAATTCCTGAACTTACCAAAACGAATCCGAACTGGCAGTAGATTCAAACTTATTCTAATAGTGCAATGTATGGAAAATAATAAATTGTCTATGTATAACGAATTAAAATATAACAATTCAAAAAATAATTTCTTTAGCATAAAATTGGTAAATAGAACGACCGTTAAAACTAATATCGAAGCGATTATCGGATACAAATAGGCGGTGCGCGCCGCGAGCACGTGTTGTGATTGAGCACGAACACATGTTTTAGGGAAAAATCCTATGATTATTAATTTTATTGTAAGAGAAGACCACAATGGTGTTTGGAATATAGATATTGTGTCTACTAATGAGTTCAGTCGTTAACTGTAGTGTTTTATGGAAACACGGTGATAAATTTCTCGGAAACATCTATTACGAGATTTAAACGCACGATACATAGTCCCTTAAAACTGTAATCAATCAAAATAATGATGTAACATTAATCGTTAGTTAAATCCCGACACCAAAAAAAGTTTTTTTTTCGCAGATAATACATATAACCAAAAGATCATATCAGATAGAAAATACATCAGGTTTGAAAGGATGATAATTTCTTGTTTTGAAATTTAAAATTATTTTTTTAATAAAAATGAATAATCATTCGAGTTTTCTTCAAGACAATATGTTAAATACACTGCCATGAATGATAACAAGCTGAACTGAGGTTAAGATGATCCAACAACATATTAACAAAGTTGGAATGTGTCCAAGTTGCCCGGGGAACCGTGATAAATGTAGTTTTTAACGCCCCTACAGTTGATCTTGTATGCCCAATTAAATATATTGCCGCATGTCACTAGAGTTCATTATTTCACAATATTAAACACTCTTCTCAAATTTTTCATGACTGTTATATTTATCATTGTTTATGTTTAAAATAATATTGTATTATGCCACTTTATATCAATAGTTATTATGTAATATTTACACGAAATATTTTTAACGTAACTAGGTATCATCATCATCAGCTCATTATTACTAAAGAAGGTAAAATTTGAATTTTATTTTAAAGACCCTAGTTTTGTACCTTGCGGTACTCTACTTATTCTTATTCGTAACATAAAAAATAATCTTATAATTTTGTCTTAATCGTGCTCGATTATTGCGCATGTCAAGCGATCATAACAATGATCATTGATCGGATGGGTAAACAAAAAGTATTATTTCGCATCCCACTACTTCCTATACTTCAGAAGGCACATTGAGCCATTAGTATTGGCTATGACTATCTCAAATGATAGTCACAAACACCAACCAATCCTCATTGAGCGTTTTTTATGTTACAAAGTGTACAGGACGGTCAGAACGCTCACCTGATGGTAAGTACGCCTGACCATGACAGAGCAGTATTGATTGAGAGATGAGACCTACAACTGATAAACAGTTATTACTCTCCATGGATGCCGCACTGCGCTCAGCACTCGAGGCGACAGATGTTACGTCTCTAATACAATTATCTTAATCTTGAATTGAATACAACAATATTAATTACAACAATACTCAATCTAACTTGTTACAATTTTTATTGCACCAAATATATTTTTTCCTTTATTTCTTTCTTAAACCCGGTAATTTTAATTTCATTGCCTTTGTAGCAGGTTAAGGTCCAAACTTGTCTTAGCAGGTTGGTTTCTATAACTAACATACAAATGGTGTGTATAAATACATTAAAATAATAAAAACCAAATAAATAAATGATGATACAACCAAACCAAGTTATACCAATTCAAACGCAAGAAATTTTCCGATTCATCCAAAATTTTGGTGATGAAGAAAATAAATAGTAGTTTAACGGTGTCAAATGCCTTTATGCCGTCAAAGAATTAAGATTGACGATGAAACAACTGGAAATTGTTCAAAGGAACTCATATAATGATTCAGGCGTATATTTGTAACTCGGTCGAGCGTCTGACGTGTGCGACTTTACAAACCACTTGGATACTTTTCTCTTTTAAACAACTGGATCCCTTTGATGTGAACATAATTAGCATTGATCAAACAGGTCCTAACAAGGTACTTTGCGAAATTAAAGTGGAATTTTAATGTTTTACGTCTTAACGCTTATATTACTCAATGTATGAGTATCATTTAGCATCATTTAACATGTGTTAGGGTGTGGGTGAGTGAGGACATAAGATACTTTGAAAATTAAAGCGGAGTTATATTCTGTATTGGAGAGCGTCGGTGACGCAATGGTGTGGACTGTTGCCCTCTTACCGGGAGGGCTGAGGTGCAAGTCCCGCCACATACCAATGTGATTTCGAATTTCTGAAAATATATGTACGTTATCCGACGATTTAACGGTGAAGGAAAACATCATGAGGAAACTTGTGCATGCTAGCGAAGAGATTCACAGGTTGTGCGTGAAGTCAGCCAAGTTGCACTGGGCCCGCGTGGCCGACTACGGCCTAAACACCCTTACGAGTAGGTTCGTGTCCCTCACACGCTGGACTACTAAGGGATATACACCCTTTACAGCCTACCTGTAAAGGGTGTATATCCCTTAGTCGTCCACGCGCCGTCCCGTTATATTGTAGTGCTTTGCATTTCTACATTTAGGGAAGAGGGCAATGAAAACAATATTACTAACTGTGAATAAAAGACCTATCATTTATTTTGTCGTTGATTGATGGGCACAAGGCAATACTGACATAAATATTATTACTATTACTATTGGATGTAAACCAACCACTGCATCATTCATGGGCAGGCGTATCAATAACCATCAGGTAAGCGAAATAAAAGTCCCGTTCTCTTCATTTTCTTGTAAGCGTATGCGCCAATAAGGCCCCTGATTACCGGGCGTGCCTTTTACAAATGGTTTAACTAAATAAACGCGTGCGTTTACCAAGGTTTGGATAAAATCGTCGAATGTTTACATTCACAACCGATTCTGAGACAAGATGAACTGGCTGTGTCTATTTATACAACATCAGAACTACAATGAGAACGAATCCAATATGTAGGAGTATATGTGGCGTTTATAAATAAATATTAACTACATTAATATTTTAAAACAGAAATAATAAACACAGATTATTGAAAATGTTGTTGTGTTTGTTTTGACTGTAATTATGTTCATCATGGCTATTGGAGTATACAAAGGGTTTTGTTTATGAATGAAGTATCTTCCGCACTTAGAGACTCTGATATTGTTAAGCCTTGTAATATAAACCGAAAAGTAAAGACTTAGTATTTAGCTAAATATTTTTTCGAGGTTCTTTCATTATTAGTTTACGTATGATGTTTATAATGTTATTATTTCCAATTTCTGTTAGTTAGGTAGCATTAATAATTATTGAAACAACGGTACTACCATAAGATGTATCTTGGTTGTACCTAAATCATATACTTCATAGTATTTTATAAATGTAGCTTAAGCTTCTAAAATGTTAGTCTTGTAGTTTTTCTGTTGTTTTTTTAATAGCATGAAATTTAATAAATAGTGAAGCAAAATTTGTTTTGTGATAAATGGAAAATGTAATCAATGAATATATCAGTGATACCGTCAAAGTAACCATAAACAATATAAAATAACAAAAATCAAAAACTCACCTTGTTATAAAGTTAAGAACTTTTTGGAAATCCAGTTTAACATGTAAACTGAATATTAAAATCAAATAATTACATCGTTGAAATAAGTGTTTAAACGATAAAGTTTTTCATGCAATAAATCATCTAACGTTTTTAATATTTTTATTTGTTAATTTAATAAATACGTTTTAATTCAAACACACTAAGTTAATGGTTGCCTTATCAGAAAAATCTATCCAAACTGCAACCCAGATTAGTACCACGAACGGAGCGTAAGTTTTAACTGCAGTCAGTTTCGGTCGTCCGCTACTGAAAATCGATTCCCATAATCTTGCTAATTTATTGGAGTTACCAATTGAGAAATGAGTACTGTAACGGAATAGACGTTTAAACGAAACCAAGTTTTGACTATAACTTGGAAGTGCAGTTAAAAGTTTGGTTTATGCATCGGTACGGACGACGGAGGCAGATTGCAGTGGTCAGTGTTGCCGCTCGATTGTCGACTATCGATACGCTATCGATAGTAATGCTGCTGCTAAATCGTTATGCTGCTACGAAGTGTTGGAATAATATTCCCCCACCTATTAGAGGCAGTCTCAGTTTACAATCTTTTAAGAGAGCCTTCAAGAAATATTTGCTGGAATTACAAAAGCAACTGTAATAATTTTATTTCATTATTTCTTTTTACTATAAACTGTAGATGTGTGGAGGCCATTACCTTGTTTATTTTGTTTTTTTGTGCTGTTTTTGGTCGTATTTGTCTCACTTGTTATAATTATTATTTTATATGGTGAACTATTCGATATCCACATAAAACTATGTGTATGTTGTGTTACGGTGCGAGCAGTGGTACCCTTTTCCATTTACTTTGGTGTCCACGGAAGATCAGCGTTATAGTATTTAATATACTTTAACATTGCTGAGTGGGCTCCTGTTCAGTGTGTAATAATTTAATTGATTTGTTAGATTTATGTATTTTAGATTTACTTTGTTTAAGTTAATTACGTACTTTGTGTGTTTGGAACTATAATATTATTGAAATAAAATCTATTAATGAAGAATTATAACTTAATTATTTACATTTTTATTGTTATCAAATCAACATAAGTACTTATTTTTATATTAAACACCTACTGTCGCTCCTTATAACTACTACTACTAATCGCTCCCATTGGTCATTGCCCCGTGCGACCGGCTCGCGGCAATCGCCGGGCTCGCCCAATTTCTTTCTTGTAGCTACTTGCATGATATTCACATCCGCATGAACATCCGCACTGATTAATGCGGATGCGGATGCAGATGCAGTTGTCCAAATTAGGGTTGTTGCGAAAATTCGCATCCGCATGCGCAAATGCGTCTGCATAGATTTGGACATCTGCATCTGCATCCGCATTAATCAGTGCGGATGCAAGAGCTGCAAGAAAGAAATTGGGCGTGCCCGGCGATTGCCGCGAGCCGGTCGCACGTGGCAATGACCAATGGGAGCGAATGGGAGGAGCGACAGTAGGTGTTTAATATAAAAATAAGTACTTATGTTGATTTGATTACAATAAAAATGTAAATAATTAAGTTATAATTCTTCATTAATAGATTTTATTCAAATAATATCTTACACATTCGCATCCGTGGATGTCAGCCTTCAAAACTCCGCATCCGCATTCGCATCCGCGGATGCCCGCTTTCAAAACTCCGCATCCGCATTCGCATCCGTGGATTTGAAAAAATCTGCATCCGCAACATCCCTTATCGATAGTACCGATAGTCATTTCTATATTGAGCTACCATACTATTGATAGTATTGCAGTATTTAAATACAATTGCGCTAAACTAAGCTATCGATACTATGGATAGTATCGATGATTTTCGAGGTCAACTATCGATAGTCCAATAACTATAAAAGTTCGGCAACAATAGCAGTGGGGGGTTTATAGGCAAAGCGCACGGGAGGTGACGACTGCCACGGCTCGTGACAAGCGAGATTTATTGAGCTTATCGCGTGTATTGGCAACCTTTGCCTATCGAATAATACCAATATGTTGAAAGGGGTTTAAATATGTCAAACTGTTAACGATGGAAATTGAAGCGTTTTATTTTGCTCAGTTCATGAATTTCGAGTTCTAATATCGCAATGCATTGGACTTTTTTCACAACTCAATGACATAGTAGTGCGCGTGCTTTAATTTTGTTCACTAAAACTTTTTTTATGACGTTGAGTAAGCGAGCGGCAACAAACTTGCTTAGTGATACGCCTGAGCATGACAGATGCAGTGACTCAGTAGATAGTCATTGAACTGACCTGCACCCGACACCAGACACGAAAAATGTTAGGTCTCTTATACCCAGTAATTTCACTAGCTACAGTGCCCTCATCTCGAAATACAGAAGTGCAAAGCACTCGTATTTCACGGAACGATATCTGGCACTGCGGTGGTACCTAGACGACTCAGTACCGAATCTACCACCTAATAACCTGAGGTAACACACAGGTCCTACTGACCTTCTATTACTGATGGGCCTGTGTGCTCGCACGCCTTGCTCCGGCCGCCCTCCGGAGGTCTTGCCCATCGGGGACGTCGGCGAGTGCGCCTAACAGCGATGCGCACGCGCAGCCCTCATCGCGCCGCCCACGCCTGCTGACAAATCAATACATCACTTACGTCAATGATCATTATAGCCTAAACTTTTTACTGCTGACCGAAGACCTCCCCTAATAATTTTCATGGGCCGATCCCTTGCAGTTGACATCCATCTACTACCTGCCACTTTAATGAGGTTCCGTCCATCTTATTGGGGGTCAGCCAACGTTTAGCGTAACGTGAAAGATATTCGATAACCTTTCCACCCCATCGGCCATCGGTTCTACGCACTACATGCCCTTCCCATTGCTACTTTAACTTGCCTATCCTGTGTGCTAAATCAGTCACTCTAGTTCTCCTACGGATATATATTCTCGTTTCGAATCTTAAGGAATCCTAAAGGGTTAGGGAAACACCTAACTTACTTGAATACCGGGTTTTAAGGACGATGGCATAAATCAAGAAATTATTGCTGTAGTCAGTCGATAGATCGGTGACCGAAAAATATTATATCACCATAGTGCCAGATATTGTTTTGCACTTGAGTGATTCGGCATGAGGGCGCTGTAGCGAGTAAAATTACCGGGTCTAAGGGGACCTAACATCTGTTGTCTAGGGTGACTGACGCATTGATGGAGAATATTCTAAATGTCTTCCAGTTGTTGGTTGAGACCAATCTATGGCACTCTGTAATGGCCAGGCGTATCACTTACCATCAGGTGAGCGTACTGACCGCCCTGTTTACTTAGTAACATAAAAAAAGAAAAAAGCCGCCATTTGTGGTCATCTCTCGTGAATCGAGCCTTACAAAATCAGCGGATAGGTAGTATACATAAATAGGGAATTATTAAATTATTTTAAGGACAAGAAAATCTTTTATCAAAGCACTGTTTAAAAACACAAACCGAATGACATTTCATAAACTGTTTTCATGTGCTTCCAATTAATTTTAAGCTGGGGGAATAAAACTTTTGCTGGCTTGAGCGACTCTCACGCTTTGAGCCGAGCAAAAAACTAAATTTTTCAAGAGCGATTTATAAAGGGACGTTTGCTCATTTAGCCTACAGTTTACTTTTCATTCTTGTTTCGATGAAAATGATGATAAAATCTCATGGTCTATAAAAAAGCTTTTTACAGATAGTATAAAAATTTATTACCACTAGTAATGGTTTATTTATAAATATGACGACGACGGCGGTTAAGACGTTGACTGCAACACCAAGGGTTCCTGATACGATCCCCGGGCAGTACAAACATTTGTGTGCATGACTGTTTGTAATGGTCCGGGTGTTTTCTATGTACAATATATCCCACCAAAAACATTCTGTAAAAAATCTAGCCAAGTCTCGATGGAGCTGCTTGATTATCTCTAAAAAGTAATGAAATCAAGACAAAGACGTGCCAAGTCTAAGGTTTCTTACTGCAATTAATTAATTATTATGGTTGATGTTGTGTGACTTGGCCGTTGAAGAGTACACAAGGATACAAAACTAGGTGCTTCATGACACCATTGCACCAATTTGTCGCCAGAACCGCTACCCATTGACGGTACAAATTTGCCACTTGGAAAACGGTGATTCAATAACCCATCGATTGTAGGCTTGATAAAGCCAATAACGTATAAAGAATGTTCAACGGCCAAGTCACACAACATTAACCATAATAATTAATTAATTGCAGTAAGGAACCTTAGACTTGGCACGTCTTTGTCTTGATTTCATTACTTTTTAGAGATAATCAAGCAGCTCCATCGAGACTTGGCTAGATTTTTTACAGAATGTTTTTGGTGGGATTTTACTTCTTTTTGTAGAAACTTGAAAGGAATATTAGACGACCCATTGGGTGTAATGGTTGAAACGTCGGCTACTACACCAAGGGTTCCGGGTTCGATCCCCGGGCAGTACCTACAAATATTTGTGTGCACCAACATGTCTGTTTGTATTGGTCTAGCGCGCTCGACTTGGCGGGGCACTACCGTGCCCCCCGATTTTTGACATCGGATGAAGCCCCACCATGTTAAATATATATGTTGTTAAAGGTGTATGTCAATCTCTTATAGTTTGGCTGGGCTCTTTTGTTATCTAAGCAGGGTCACCAGGTACTCCAGATCTTCGATTATCCAAGTTATTATAGTTTTCCCTTTATGTAACCATTAAACCCTGACTCTGTACCAAATTTCAGCTCTGTGAGTTAATGGGAAGTACTAGTTCTATTTTGATGATTTTGTTATCTAAGCAGGGTCACCAGGTACCAGATCTTCGATTTCGAAGTTTTCATAGTTTTCCCTTTATGTAGCCATTAAACCCTAACTCTGTACCGAATTTCAGCTTTCTGAGTTAATGGGAAGTACTAGTTATTTTGATGATCATGAGTGAGTGAGTGAGTGAGTGTCTGTCGAAAATGCGAAACTTTGCTACCGCTTAACGTCAGAACTAAATGACCTACAGACTTAAAATTTTGGATTTAAAGTAAGTTATTATATCTTACTAGATGACGAAAATTTCAGCGCTCTGGTATTATCCAAAGGTTCTCAAATCGGGGCCTGAAAATGCGGCGAAATGGATCCTGTAAAGGATGGTACGGCAGTGTTTGCTTCGCGCTCGACTTGGCGGGGGCACTGCCGTGCCCCCAGATTTTATTAATAAGACACAAAAACAGGTTACAGTCAACATAAAAAGCCAAATTACATAACCAAATCTAGGAACTAAACCTAGGAACAGTGCGTCCTAACTAGGCAAACAACAATTTGATAAAGATAGGTTAAATTTGTACACAAAAATAAAATAAAAAGTAAAATTGACAATAAGCTATGTCTAAATACATTAGGCCTTCCAATAAAAACGTCAACAACAGGATGATCACGCACCAGTTCATTGTAAAGGCGACACATACATACTATGGGATTGTAGAAGGAGGTGTTGTTCCTGTAGACTTGGAGTGCAAACAATTTAGGGCATCGGGATCTGTAAAAGGTGTTAAGATTGATGGACGAAAGCAAGGACGTCGTAACTATAGCAGATTTGGTTAATTTTTCATGTAAACGTCACAACAAAGCATTTATTAGTATTAATAAACATGCGATTCAATTGGCACCACTGAGTTACTGTGTCAAGATCCTTTTGAAGAAGCATTGCATCGCTGAGACTGCTCACAGTCATAAATATCTTCAAATCATTAGCGTAAAGAAGACAAGGACAGCGAAGTTGGTCTATAAGATCGTTGATATATAGATTGAAAAGGAGCGGGCCAATGTGTGATCCTTTGGGTACCCCAGATGTGACTGGGACAGGTTCAGAGAGTTCGCCCTTTAATGCGACTAACTGACTTCTATTAGACAGATATGACTCGATCCATCGAAACAGAGAACCATGTATGCCCATTGATTGCAACTTGTGACAAAGCAACGAATGGTTGGTATATATAGAGTCAACTTGTTAATTATTGTTTATATATGCGAAAGCACTGCAATGGTAATTTTTATATTCCAAGAGATTAGTGACATTAGACTTATTTTTGATGAAACCGTGTTGGGAAGTGAAGAAATGGTCTGACGTGAGAGTAAATGCTATCACAGACTACTAGTTCAGAGTTTTTGAAATACGGATAATATGCTAATGGGCCTGAAATTTTCGCAAAGAGAATGATTGCCATCTTTGTGAATAGGAACCACATGTGACGTAATATGTATTGACAAAAAAGAAGTGTATAACTATATTTATCCCTTGTTTAGTACCCATAATACAGGCTTCACGCTTAACTTGGGGCTAGATGGCGCTGTGTAAATGTCAGTGGATATTTATTTAATTTTATTTATTTATATTTGTAAACATACATTACTACATACTATAATGTAGTTCAATTGAATGGGCCTGTGACTACATTTTGTTTTAATTGTGTGTCTTTTCTGACCGTTATTGTAACCTATGTCTGCGTAGTTGTAGAGTTGGAAATTTATCTTTAGGATTTAATTCTCCATCATCATCATCATCAGCTCATTAAACGTCCCCACCAAAGGGCACGAGCCTACCCGTATGATTGATTAGGCCTTAGTCGTCCAGTGCGGGTTGGACGACTTCACGCACAACCTTTGAATCTCTTCGCAGGCGTACGCAGGTTTCCTCTCGAAGTTTTCCTTTACCGAAAGGGTGTCGGATAACGTACATATATTTTTCGAAAATTCGAAAACACATTGGTACGTGGCGGGAATTGAATCTCAGTACTCTCGGCAGGAGGGCGACAGTTCACAACATTGAGCCACCGACGCTCTTAATTCTCCATAGTATTTCTAAAAGATCCTAAATCCTTTTCTTTTGTTGCTGAGCCTGCCGGTTAAAATTTTTTTTTTCTCCAGCTCTACCTTTAGGTGTTACGCATAAAAAGAGACAAACTATATATATTTTATTAATTGATTCAATAAAGTTTTTACAAGACACTTTTGAATTGCCAAATAAACTTCTCATTGTAATTAATATCAGGTTTCCCGATTTAGACGACGGTAAGTGATATCATCACCTTTCGCAAATCGATCCATCGTATCTAAATTTCAATTATTTATTATTCAGATAAGTTCATTGCTCGGAGGATGCGAAAACAAACTTTGCGTCCACTCCTCTGTAAATTGATTCATTTCTTTTTTCCGTCAACCCGTCGTGTTTATCGAACATTGTGTATCGCGCGTCTCACTTATCCGCATCTCGCCGGAATATGTCGCGATTCAATTTCCGTCAATGTTCCACCAACTATTTCTCGTGGACGCCGTAAAAGGGGACGGTTATGGACGTCCCTCGCTGATCAATCATTACCGTTCCCACCGAAAAATATGTAGAGCATCGCGCGTATGATATGTCGATATCCGAAAGTGCTGCCCTGGATTATATTTGCTGGAGTATATAACATTATTTACTTGTAAATGCTGTGTATCAAATCAGTATCCTCATTTATAATACCCCACTGCAGGTTATAGGCCTTCCTGCACAGTATAGTTAGGGGGGGGGGAACAACCACACGGGTCCAATAAAGATTAGTGGATGTTAACTACTACCGTCCTATGATTGTAGCAGGGACTAACAACTTCATTATATTTGAATCAATTAATAAAATACTTGTTGCTGAAATGCAAAACACAAAAGCAAACGAATCAACAACTTTCCGAGCCATCGACTACGCTATATATTTGCGTACAATCACCCAATTCCAACATCGGAGCTAAAATCCAATGCAATAAAAAACAATATAATATAGTGAACACGGAAAACGGCTCACATTCGCTACCAATTTATAAAACAAACGTACAAGCGGAAACCGAAACGCTTGGAACATTTTATAAAGTATTGCATACGCAACGAGACATTCTAAAGTCAAACATACAAATAATTTTTCATTGTTTTTATTGACAGGAAAACGTTAAGGTATGCCCATAGATTTAGAATTAGCGAGATACGCTTACTATATCTATGGGTATGCCAGTGTCAGTGACACTGGCGTTTAACGGTTCAAAATGCATAGAGCCGATGGCCAAAAGCGTGTAGTCTCTCGAGTGACATCCACAGAATAGAAAAAGTCTGTTGTCTTGCAAAAGGTCGCAGGTAGAGGTATCCAAAATTCGCCCCCATCACCTGCTCATTAAAGAAGAGTTTCTAATCATTTTGTTAAGATTGGGGCCAATTTCCGATGATAGAAATTAGCCCGAATCCTTACAAAATGTTTAGAAAATCTGAAAGTATTATTCGATATCACAAATCATGGATATGTCTTTTCAATACCAAAGTAAAAGAACACGTGTACCAATCCTAGTGCAGCAGAAACTCGGATTCGTCGCATTAAACTTGTCCAAACTTGAGACTAGTTCGATTGCTCCTTTCGTGTCGGTGCAATTCATAAGGATTTCACTGAAACATTTCTTGGTTAAGACAGCTAAATCTAAGTTGTTCATGTTACTTGCATATTTAAAAAAAACATTGGGAATCATGCAGATAGCCCTGGGGGGTAACCACAACCTCTTAAAACAGTATTGTTATAATGATACGACAGCATTTTTGTACCAGAAAAGACGAATTAATACTATTGTAACACTGTTTTAAGAGATGGCGGTAACCCCCAGATAAGAGTTAACTGTCGTCTATAGTGGCGTGCGGTGATCCCAAAAATTGCAATCATATGAAAACATGTCTCCTTTTTTTAGTTCGTTGGTAGGCAAACCAGTAGACGATGCGTCTCAAAGTGATATAACCACGCATGGACGCTTTTAAAGAAAGAAGGAAAATTTAATATGGTGAGGGAGGAGGAGAGGTTTCAGGCCTCAGAAAACCTCACACACTCGGTGAAAAACAACACAACGTATTGGTCCAGGACCAGCCTGCTCATTAGTACAGAGAGTGTCTCATCCACGCTTTAAATCTTACACCCCTAACACTAAACACATAAATCTACTAGGTGGTACTCGGCACTGAGTCGTCTAGAAAGATACCAACGCAGTGCCAGATATCGCCCGTGAAATGCGACTAATACGAGTGCTATGCATTTATATGTTCCGATATAAGGGCACTGTAGCTAAAAATATATAATAGAAATTACCGGATATAAGATACCTAACATCTGTTGTCTCGGGTGTCGGGCGCAGTGCGGCATCGATGGATAATAGTAACTGTCTGTCAGTTGTTGATCTTCTTCAATGCCGCTCTGCTATGGTCAGGCGTATCACTTACCATCAAGTAAGCGTCCTGACCGTCCTGTACACTTTGTAACATAAATAAACATTAAAGTAAATATCTCATATAGAACCAGTTCAACAACCCATACACAATATCGGTACACATTTATTCGCATATCCTTGTGGTTATAAAATAATATTCCGGGAGTTTCGCTGTATGGGGTTTCCCAAAACAAGCCATTAATACTGTTTTACGACATACAGAGAACGGGCCGACCGGCCGGAACTCTGTGTCTCGTTATTGTAAGAAAATTAAGTAGTTCCGCCACACGAGTTATAGATATTTGGCTGTGTTTTTTACTTGTTATAAGGTTAGGAGTTGTGAGCTTGGATTGGATGAGAAACGCGAGATATTTCCGCGCGTAGCACACAGTGTTTTGTTTTATTTAAGCAACGTTGTTACATGACAGTTTACGTATACGAAGTGATAATTTTTTAATCGACGAGCTGTATGATGTTATCGTTGAAATGTTGACTATGAAACCAAACGTAACTAAGGATTAGGAATATATAATGCAAATTATGTGGCGCACACAAATCGAAATTAATTCAGTTAGCGGCTATTTTTTTTTCCTAAAATAAGTTCTGTCAATTTTATCAATAGTACATTAATTATTACACTTCTGAACAAATGATTCGACTAATAATAAATTAATTCATTGTGCGGGAAGGCCTGTGCCCTGCAGTGGGATTTTACAGGCTGGTGATGAAGATCACCTGCCTGTCGACGTGCTGCGGTTTCTTCTCAAGGGTCTCGTTTCGCACCACGTGCCCTGTCCACACCAAATTAGTAATCCTGCTTGATAAGTTTGACACTTTTGATCTCATATCAATACTCTTAAGGGGTAGGGAAACTCCTCACCTAATAATGACGTTATTTTAAAAAGATAACATACTTAAATATATTGTGTACCTAACTCACAAAACTTATATAACCTACTTTTAAAACATCACACACATTTAACAAATCTTAATTGTATCCTAAACGTAAACTACGTCAAAGATCTTTAAAGACGTTGAATCGAATTCGATTCACGTTAATTTGAAAGAATGTTACTTATAGCAAATATTTTTAAATTTTATTTAGGTACACGAAACAAAACGCGCGGTATTAAATGCTAGCTGAGCCAATGCCTGTGCAATAAGAATATGTATGAAATCAAATAACAAAACACTCTAGAACAACCCATTAAAAAGTAACAAAACTTATCGCGAAATCCTTACACGGAATATACTGTTTTGACGTAGCTACAATAAATTTATCTTTCAGGCCGATTCTAAAAGTGGCAAAGGAATACATATTTAAAGCCACAACTAGCCGAAACCGACCATCGTAACATATTCCTTGTTTGGAAAAATACCATTTTAGTGTTAAAATAAAATGAGAGTAGGCCGTTAAAGTGAATATTGTAGGCGAGAATGGTGTCGTTCCGGTTGTTCTTTTTGGCCTGCGTCCTCGGAACAATCGCGGCGAACGTTTCCGAGGTAATTTTAATTGTTTTGTTCCCGGTTTTATCGTTGGATTTAACCAAATTTCGAGCGGAGGGCGGCAATGAAAGGCTCACCCGGTTTGGAACACGCGTCGGCTTTTTCTTTTATAGCGAATAAACAGTTCTCTTTGCGCACGCTGGATTATCCTGTCTGAATGTCCTGTGTCCGAAATGTGGTAATTCGGAGCGCATTTGGACTGTTGCATACGTAAGTTTCGGGCGCCATGTTTGCGGGATAAATGGGCTGCTGTTAGCGCAGACAGGGACATGCACAATTATTTTTTCACATAAATGCAAATCGTTTATGCTGCTTAATTTTTTAGACAATATGACGTATTTTTACGTGTTTCCGTAACGTGGCCACTTGTAATTTTTATGATTATTCATGTATTTCATAAACAATTTGTTAAATATTTATTTGTTGACTAATGCCACAAGGACAAGCAATGCTACTACATTATAAGATAATGCTGAATGACGACCCATTTGGTGTTGCGGTTGAGAGGTCGGCCGCAACACTAAGGGTTCCGGGTTCGATCCCCGGGCAGTACAAACATTTGTGTGCATGAACATGTCTGTTTGTAATGGTCTGGGTGTTTTCTATGTATAATATGTATGTATTTACAAAAAAAAATGTATACATGTATGTTTATCCGTTGTTTAGTACCCATAATACAGGCTTTACGCTTAACTTGGGGCTAGATGGCGCTGTGTGAATGTCAGTGGATATTTATTTATTATTTATTAATGCTATTGCTTGTAATAACTCATGATAATGAAATATAGGGGATTGACACTTTGACAGATTAAACGATGCCTATTTTACAACTTACCCATGTATTAATAGTTTCCATGCATTTTTCTGATTAGAAATACTTTCAAGAGAACAGAAGATTGGCAAAAGCAATAGTGGAAGCCCTACAGGACTCCAAGTTCGATGAGGAGCTGCTGTTCGACCTGAAGAAGGAAAACCAGGTGTATCTGAACCGGACCATGTCACTGGTTATTAAATATATTGTTAAAAGGCAAGTTTGTACACTACTTACACGGAGAGCATCGATGGCTCAATGGTGTGGACTGTTGGCTTCCGATCGGGAGGGCGCAGGTTCAAATGACGCCACGTACCAATGTGTTTTCGATTTTTCGAAATTATATGTACGTGATCCAAGCCTCTTACGGTGAAGGAAAACATTGTGAGGAAAACCTGCACACGCCTGTGAAGAGATTCAAAGGTTGTGCGTGAAGTCGGCCAATGCACACTGGGCCCGCCTGGACGGCTAAGGCCTTTACGGGCAGGCTCGTGCCCCTCGGTGGGACGTTTAATGAGCTGATTATGATATACTACTTACACTACAATTTGTCAATAAAATGATCTTACAAAAATTTACAACTCGATTTCTGAGTAAATGTGTGGATGAAAATATTTTCTCTCTTTCCCGTACTAAAAAAAAATATTTATTTGTGTCTTAATTCGTATTACTGTTGTACTTCATTTTCTTTCAATAATTGCATGCCGTAATAACTGAGATCTAATTAGGTGAAGTTTGTGAAGCGCTTGCGAAACCAGTCCTTGTCCAATAGTGGACGTAATTGCGGTAATGGTTACAGTTTATTATCTGTCCGCAGGGAAGTAGACAACTACCGATCACGCCGCACAGATGCCATCAGCCGAAGAATATACTCTTCACTGATAATGAAGCTCATAGACATAGCTAAGGTATATATAATATACCTTATAGGTATTAATTTCAAATTTATAGGGCATTAAAATATTTCCAATGAGGCAATAGAGAGAGACTAATCTAAGCTACATACCTAGAATGTCTGAGAAGTATCTTGAATCGAAGACTTAATTCTATACTAATATTATAATATATAATACACAATTATAAATAGGAAACCTTTGTTTGTAATATTAATTAGTAATTTTTGAGAGTAATAACTCTCAAAAATTACTTTTAAAAAATCTTTTACCATTCAAAAGTTACATTATCGACGAGTAACATAGGTAAAATTTTATTTTGGACAACAATTTATTAAAAAATTAATTTTCAATAAATAATAATTATTTTTTTCCAGCCTCTTGGGCACCTTTCCACATGATGGCGACCTCAATCAATAAAATATCTTTTTGTATTTATTTACGTTTTTAGGCTTTTTGTAAATATGTATATATTTGAATTATTTTATTTTCTTAGAACTTAGTTTATTAAATATTATATTAAATGTCTTAATTTTCAATTGTTTATTTTCATCGAATCTAAAATGGCATACCAACAAATACTAGTCTATCCATACCAAAAACAGATTGTACTCGTACCAAACATAAACTTGATTCGGTAAATGTCCCGATTGCGTCTAAATACTAGAATAATAGGCTGAGCGTCAGTGGATCAATTGTGTGGACTGTCGCCCACCTACCGGGAGGGCTGAGCTTCAAATACCGCCATCATCAGAAAAACATCGTAAGGAAACCTGCGCACGCCTGCGAAGAGATTCAAAGCTTGTGCGTGAAGTCGTCTAACCCGCACTGGACACGCGTGGATGACTAAGACCTAATCACCTTATAGAACCACGTATAGGGATACCGTAGGCTCGTACCCTCGGGGATGTTTAATGAGCTGATGATGATGTGCCTAAAAAACACCCCTTCTACATAGTGTTAGTCCAAAGCAGCAGATCAACCAATTTCAGTTCCTTATAACCTTTGAAAACCAGGATCTGCCACGGAACACAAGCGCCAGNCAAATGCCGCCACGTACCAATGTGTTTTCGATTTTTCGAAATTATATGTACGTGATCCAAGCCTCTTAGGTGAAGGAAAACATGTGAGGAAAACCTGCACACGCCTGTGAAGAGATTCAAAGGTTGTGCATGAAGTCGGCCAATGCACACTGGGCCCGCTGGACGGCTAAGGCCTTTACGGGCAGGCTCGTGCCCCTCGGTGGACGTTTAATGAGCTGATTATTATATACTACTTACACTACAATTTGTCAATAAAATGATCTTACAAAAATTTACAACTCGATTTCTGAGTAAATGTGTGATGAAAATATTTCTCTCTTTCCCGTACTAAAAAAAAATATTTATTTGTGTCTTAATTCGTATTACTGTTGTACTTCATTTTCTTTCAATAATTGCATGCCGTAATAACTGAGATCTAATTAGTGAAGTTTGAGAAGCGCTTGCGAAACCAGTCCTTGTCCAATAGTGGACGTAATTGCGGTAATGGTTACAGTTTATTATCTGTCCGCAGGGAAGTAGACAACTACCGATCACGCCGCACAGATGCCATCAGCCGAAGAATATACTCTTCACTGATAATGAAGCTCATAGACATAGCTAAGGTATATATAATATACCTTATAGGTATTAATTTCAAATTTATAGGGCATTAAAATATTTCCAATGTGGCAATAGAGAGAGACTAATCTTACCAACTGAGCTACATACCTAGAATGTCTGAGAAGTATCTTGAATCGAAGATTTAATTCTTTACTAATATTATAATATATAATACACAATTATAAAGAGGAAAACTTTGTTTGTAATATTAATTAGTAATTTTTGAGAGTATTAACTCTCAAAAATCAGGCTGAGCGTCAGTGGATCAATTGTGTAGACTGTCGCCCACCTACCGGGAGGGCTGAGCTTCAAATGCCGCCATCATCAGAAAAACATCGTAAGGAAGCCTGCGCACGCCTGCGAAGAGATTCAAAGCTTGTGCGTGAAGTCGTCTAACCCGCACTGGACCCGCGTGGACGACTAAGACCTAATCACCTTATAGAACCACGTATAGGGATACCAGTAGGCTCGTACCCCTCGGTGGGGATGTTTAATGAGCTGATGATGTGCCTAAATAATCTACACCCTCCTTCTAGTTGTTAGTCCAAAGCAGCAGATCAACCAATTTCAGTTCCTTATAACCTTTGAAAACCAGGATCTGCCACGGAACACAAGCGCCAGCAGTCGCATAGACACCGCCCATAGATACTACACGTCTGTGGAGAGCCGAGACATGCACGACCAGATGGCCGACATCCAGGTGTTCCACGCCTGTGCGCGCCTCTATGACATCATGTTACAGTAAGTGAGCAGCACATTATTTCCTAAGGTGCATTTTTAAGCAAGCATATATTATTTAGTGGATGTCAACTGCAAGGGATCGGTCCGCGTGGAAATCATTAGGGGAGGCCTTCATTCAGCAGTGGACGTTCTAGGTTGTAATGATGATGATGATTATATAGAGCGTCGGTGACTCTATGGTGTGGACTGTTGCCTTCCTACCGGGAGGGCGCAGGATCGAATCTCGCCACGTACCAATGTGTTTTCGAATTTTCGAAATAATATGTACATTGTCCGGCGCTCTTACGGTAAAGGAAAACATCGTGAGGAAACCTGCGCACGCCTGCGAAGAGATTCAAAAGTTGTACGTGAAGTTGGCCAATCCGCACTGGCCCGCGTGGAAGACTAAGGCCTAAACACCCTTTACGGGCAGGCTCGTGCCCCTCGGTGGGGATGTTTAATGAGCTGATGATGATGATTATAGTAGCGGGACCAGATCCTGAATTCTGTTATTTGATGCAGCGGTGTTTAGTAGTGAATGGTACTATTTGCTACCTTTTGTAAAAAATCAAAACCTTGTATATTTCAAAGTAATATTACAAACAGTATAGCTTGTGACAGCCATTGTTAGCTGCGATTAGTTTTATGAATATTACAGTACCTAATTAGTACTCCTGAAAAATGCGTAAAAAGTGTGCTGCATCACACAAAAAGTGTGGACACTGGTCCCGCCATCATAATGTTCCGAACTTAGAGTATCAATAATAGTACCTACCTAGTTATGCGGTCAGTGAAGTGAATTTTTAAATAATAAATATTATACAGCATGAAAGGTAAACGAAATAGAATAATTCTATCATATTATAAATTTTAATTGTAACGGACATTGCAATATATATTTCATTGTTTCATTGTGTATATAATTTGATTTATTTGTGACATTGGAAATGAATTTCATTTTTGGTTATTATTTTATAGATTAACATAATTTTATAAAAACTGTATTTTTTAAAAATATGACTTAAAGGTTTACTTAATTTGATTTGCACGTTAATGTTCATGACAGAATATGACAGGACATCTTTTTAAAAATTTAAGACCGCATTGTATTTCTATGTTCTGCAAATAAATAAATTATATATTTTTTTTACCCTAAGGTTTCGACATAATTGCTACAGTTATTTCCTTCAACAATGCATCAAAATTGGTAGGCATGTCATTTACTCTCAGATGAGGCATTCCGTTCACATTAAAACTTACGTGCTTTAACATGTATCTTATTTATCATCATCATCCGCATAAAACGTCCCACTGCAAGGAGCAGACCTTATGACTAACATAATACCACAAACTCAAATTCAAACCTAGGGTCCAAGAATTCTGGCGCAGCTTGGGAAACTGGACGACTTAACGCCTCGGCTCCTCGTGAGGAAGTTGAAGGCAATGGAGGTGAAACCTGTGCATTTAGGAGGCTGTACTTATTCAGGTATTGCATATTACGTTTAACATAGTCGCTAGTAAAATATTTTCTGCAGGATTAAAACAGATAATCATTAACTTAAAAACAACAATTTCATTATTCTTCTTGAATGTTCGAGTAAATAAATATTATTGATTAAAATGTTTTTTCGATCTAACGGGTAAGCAATACCAATTCAGTATCATAGGTATTTTGGTTACAATCAGATTAAAATTAACGCGCTACGCTTATATTGTTTTGAATGAAGAAAATTGCAGCCGTCTATTAAATGCCATAGCTCAAACAAACATTTGACCACTCCGCCTTTTTCTTTTCTTATTTATATTCTGTAGATATGACATGTCAGCCCCATCAATCAATAGAGCTCAATCGAAAACCCTCCAATAGTCATAATAAAATTGTAATATTTGGACATGTTTCCAAGTCATTAACATTTATTATTCAATTGCAGTTCTATCTTCGCAATACTGTCAATTTTGCGATCCGCACCCGAGCCATAGAGTTCTATCGACAAAGCCCAAGAAGTCGGTCGAGAGTCATCGACATGCTGAAAGCCTTGGCCGCACATCTGCTGCCCATCGCTGAACTCCTGGACATCCACATTGCGCACTCAAGTCCCGCCTTTAAAGACTCTTGCCCGTCCACATGGCTTGCATAGTTAATAATAAACAGTTTTAGTCAAGAATATTTTTCAATCAATCGGAGTCTACTGCTAACCTTTCGAAGGTCGGCGATCATGAAGAGACATCCTACGTTACGTTTACCAAGACCCGAGAAACACTCCAGAGCACCTCTGTCCCAACATCTGCGACTGCGACATACCTGCGTGACCAGCTCACTACTGCTTCCACTTGCTTATTCGACGAGCTTTATCGGTAACTTCTCTCGTGGTTAACATCATTTTGGATTTTGTGTTGAAATTGATGTTATTCCAATTTTATACCTGAGAGAAACTCGATCATAGCTAGGTCAAAATCACTGATCGGGCAAACAGCGCGCTATGTATTAAAGCATGTTTGAAAATGTACAAACCCATGGATAGTAACAAATTATTGGTATATTGTGCATTAGATTCACAAGTGATAATTTATTAAAAACAACTAACATAACAAAAGATTACCACATTTACAATTTGCGCAGTGAGAATGACATATCATTTTGTACTAGGGCAGTTACTGATGAGCATGAAAAGCGACTAAATAACACACTGACATTCACACGGCGTTTTAACTCCCAAGTCAGCGTGAAACATGCAATCAAATTTTTGTACTGCCTGAGGATCGAAACCTTGGTGTAGCAGCCGACGTCTCATCCGTTACACCAAATGGGTCGTCAGGTAAAAGCGTAACTTTAACTAGACAAATAGTGAGATTGAGATTTGAGGTCCATATTGAGGTCATAGATAAATATTGTCCCTGAAACAGGAATGTTATGCACTTTCGGAATGAAAGCACTTGCTAGTGAAATTACCGGGTATAAGAGACCTAACATCTGTTGTCTCGGGCGCCCGTCGCCATTGAGTGTGCGGCATTGATGGATGATAATTATTGTCTATCACTTGTAGGTCTCCTTCGTTGCCGCTCTCTCATGGTCAGGCGTATCACTTACCATCAAGAGAGCGTCCTGACCATAAAAAAAATCAACAGTTTCGACTACAGAAATAGGTAAGACTGAGATCAAAGAGCCAGGAATTATTCCCTACAAAGGATCCCACCTTTGTATTATATTTTAACCAGGTAAGTATAGACATATCGGTGTCACGGAGCTCCCGCGACGATGCTACGCAATGTTTTTCATTCGACGGAGGGATTTATCGGCTGTCGTAAATACTGTATGTAACGCACTGTGCTGATTTGTGGCCATTGAATACGCTGTTTGTTATGACGAAATCTTATTTGAAAGGAGTCCCTTTTCCGACGATTTTTTATGTAAATAATTAAGCATAAATAATTAGGTACTTATATATGTTTGATCAAAATTGTTGATCGGATTTGACATACTATTTAGCAAGTATAAGTAATTATTTTTTTCCTAACTTTAGGGCAAAATAGTTAAAGAGTTGGGTGACCCTTGAAAGTAGTACCCACATTATTTACTTCAAAGGGAACATACATACATTAACCTAGTGTGTATACTCATAAAAACGTTGCATATAAATATCGCAAAGACCAGTTAATTTTCACAAGTTCAAAATTAAATCACCGGCTATGCTAAGTAAAGAACTTACTTTTTTTGTGAAAAAAAGAACTTTAATCCCACTAAAACGTTTCATATAAAGTATTGCGAAGACGACCACATAAGGTTTGCCCTGGGAAAAGATATCAGATCTCATGTAGATCATGTGAATCTACACGACCTTACCCTACCGACCTTCAACAAATTCCACATAGAAATCAGTATATATGTACGGCTTGGCTATTTCGTTACTGACTTCAGATCAGAAACTAAATATTCGCCTCACCTCTACGACGGCAGAAAACGGTGAAGCCTTATATATTTCCTGACAGAGTTATTAATTTATTTCCGAACAGTTACGCTATAACTAGTAGAACCTTCAAAAAAATGCGTATTTTTTCCTTTGAGGTTAACAGCGCAATGGTGACATTTCCATTTGCCCATCGTCCATGGGCGGGGTTATTACTCGTAATTTTTCTAGTATTTTTTTATCAGGTTACTCTTCTACTCGTTTGCTCCCTATATATTAAAAATTTTGCCTTTACACTATGCGAGTTTTAACAAGTGTGGCGATATTATTTATTTTATTTTCAGTCTTAATAATTCTGTTTTGTCACACACGGAGTACACGTTGTGTTCCTGTTGGTTTAATAAACACACACATATTATTATATTTTTTATGAAAACCCTAATAGAATAACTAGTAAGATAACTCAAGTTCCTGTTCTGCAATACTGTGAAAGACACCCTAAAATAAACGTTACACATTTCGACACGTTTATTTGCATCGATGTCTATAGATAAAAATACAGCGCTATTCAGTTCAAGCATCAGCAACATCGATCAGCTTCCTTCCAGATGGGAAGCTATCTTCCAGAACTATATCTGGCCATTATGGCAGTGTCGGTGTCATAGTGCAGAGCTTCCCCGATACTGCGTCCGTGGTTTTATTAGACAACCGGATTTATCGGCCATCATAAAGTGCGCGTCTGTATCGCGATGTGCCTATCGATTTGTGGCCATGAAACTAGCTATTTTAATTAGGGGAAAACTGTAATGTAACCGGCGTGTGACGGGTCGCTTTTTCCCCAAGCTTGTGTTAGGCTACTAAGCCTAACACACGTTTGGGTAATAAATTCAAAAAGCAATAATCAAAACCCATTTTTTCACTTCATTAACAACATTCTAATGAGTAAAAACCTGATATATCAACAGATAAGAAAAAATTTTCCTCATTAATAAAAAAACAATAATTTTATATATCTACTCTATTCAACCTATCGCAGTCCACTGCTGGACATAGGTCTCCCCCATTTTGCGCCAGATATCCCGGTCCTCCGCTTTTCTCATCCAGCCTCCACCAGCGACCTTTCGCAAGTCGTCGGTCCATCGGGCCGGAGGGTGTCCTACGCTACGCTTGCCGAGACGCGGTCTCCACTCTAGAACTCGTCTGCTCCAACGGCCATCGGTTCTGCGACATACGTGACCAGCCCACTGCCACTTCAACTTGCTGCTCCGGCGGTCTATGTCGGTAACTTTAGTTTACGGATCATTTCTGATCTTATCCCTAAGTGTGACCCCGAGCATAGCTCGCTCCATTGCACGTTGAGTGACTTTGAACTTGTGAACCAATCCCGCAGTCAGTAACCATGTCTCAGCTGCGTATGTTAGTACGGGAAGGACGCATTGCTCTTGACTTGACTTTCGTCTTTAAGCATTGCGGTATCGTCGACGTGAAGACCTGACGTAACTTGCCGAATGCCGCCCAGCCCAACTGAATCCACTTACTAGCTTCCCTCTCGAAATTGTACCGGCCAAGTTTGATCGTTTGGCCCAAGTAAACGTATTCTTGCACAACTTCGAGAAGGACACCATCGACGCATATCGGTTGTGGCATGACATGATCATTGAACATGACTTTCGTCTTGTCTAAATTCATGACAAGCCTAACTCGTCGGGAGGATTCATTTGTATATATAGGTACTTCCTTGAAAAAGAAGTGATCAATAATGTTACATAAACAACTAATAGTTTCGATGCGGTCGTTCTTGTGGCCCGACCGAGGCCGCCACCTATGCGCGTGCGCATTATTCACAATTTACGACACAGAGTTATAGCTTATGGTTATTTTTATGAAAACATCGTTTGTTCTCGCGTAAAACAATATGTAAGCTGACATAATTCAATTTTTTTTCTTTTTGAAAATTAAAATATTATTTAAAAGATGGATTATGGGTTAGTCATTTGTGATGGCGATAAAAATGTTAAATATTCGATCGTAACGTTGTTGGTTTTGATGTTTCTTTTTTACTAATATTTGTAAACATTTCGTGAAGATTATTGTATTTTGATTTTGCCTAGTACAGGCTTACTTTCCCTAGTATAGCTTACGTAGCTTAAAAGGGATCTCTCTTGAAGCTATAGCAGTCCAGTGCTAGATACAGGTCTCCCCCACTTTGCAATATATCCTAATCCTCCCGATCTTCGATTTAGGATGCGATTTCCACTCCTGAACTCGTCGGCTCCAATGGCATCGGCATATACGATTATAGATATTATTATGACCAGCCCATTGCCACTTTAACTGCTGATCCGGCGCCATGTTGGTAACTTTAGTGTTCTTACAAATAACTTAATTTTAGGTTTTATCCCATTTTGAAAAAGGTATTAGTATTGAGCATTAATCTGTACCAATCATGCTAATACAAAGTATTGTAAGCGTTATAAAATCATAAATGTAACAAAGTCTATGTTAATAGGATTCTATTCTATTTATGTAATAATATAAGCTAGATTAAAGTTATTATTTACTTACTTGCATAATGTAAATCGATATTAATTATATAGAATCGATTCGGCTATTGATTATAAGTTGTCTACTCTATGGTTGTCAAAAACAATGCAGACTTTGGTTTATGACGTATGTTGGTTATGATTGATTTAAAGGAGAAATTATTTGTACGTACAAAGATTATTGGCAATAAATAGTTACACGATTATTTGTGATATATTATTGAGCCTGAGAACCTTTCAGTATATATGTGCATGAGTTCACTGTCGGTGACAGGAAGTGACAGGTAGTAAAACCAATTGACTATTTTAATTATGTTAAATTCGTCAGACGTTTTATTTAATAACAGTTTTCTTGAAAAGGCATTCTATACAAATAGTGTTACATATAGGTGTGAGAAGTTGTGAATAGTCATCCTATTTTTTGATAGTTTATTATATAGCTGTGTTCTGCTAAGGCAACCAGTGTAATTACAAAACGCTGAGATTCAGTATTTCATGCCATAAGTGAGTAAAGAAGTTTACGAGTAGGTTTATTGTGCTATCACTGTGGATAGGATAGTAAAATGTTCACAGTAGTCACTTACCGTCAGATGAAATGGTATTTTTTTAAATCTTCGTTATAACATTTTTAAATACTAGGCCTTTATTATTTTGTGACTGCTCAGTTGGCTGGAAAATTGACATCAACAATTCATAGACTAAGACGCACCTACATACAACTTCTGGTCTTTATTATGTCATCCCAAAAGTATTAGGCGTTAACCAACTCGTACACGAGACGACAACCGCGACTCCATATACGCGATAGCATCACAATATATTTATGAAAATTTAATTTATGTCCGTAAATACTATCATACCTTTAAAAAAATTTGACTCACAATTTTAATACTAGGAATAGAAACAAACTTGCTGTTCCAGACTTGAGACTACATAAAGTAGGTAAACTTTTATAGGAAAATGTATAAAGTTCTCAATAAGGTACCGCAAAATATTGTCGAGTTACCTTTACACATGTTTAAAGCTAGAATAAAAAACCACCAATCTAAAAAAGGGTACTACACTATTGACGAATATAAATATCCGTAATAAATAAAAATCCGTGGTCTTAAACTGCTCAGCTATTTCAGTGTTTATGATATATTGTTACATTAAGTAATTGTTTTTAAAAAAGGCTACACTGTTGAGTTTTCTTGAGTGCTTCTTTCTCAACAGGCTAAACTACTGAAGCGCTTTTTTTCAAATCATCAAAATTCATATTTTTAGTTTAGTATTTTTAATTGTTTTTTATTATATTTTTGTATATTTTTTGACGTTCATCAAGAATTCTGAATTGTGAAATTTTTTAAAACTCCATTTTGTCGAGGGTAGTCGAGATAGGATATTAAAAAGTTCACAGTAGTCACTTACCGTCAGATGACCTGAACGATTTGTTTATAACTTTAACCACAGGAAATCCTTACAAAATATCGGCACTACGGACCACAGGCCAAGGTGCTAATCTAAAGTAAAAGCCAACTAATCCGTCGTAATACTTTTAAGCCTATTACAACCAGGGCGGAGGCGCCCGCTATTCTTTCGAACAGAAAAATGTTTCATTAGTTTCAAATTGGGTAGCGAAAAATAAAAAAAATCTAAGAACATAGTGATGCTGTATTGACTATCGGTGTTATGGTTTTGTAGTTCATTC